>JBCJKH010051146.1:0-27216 GCA_039877255.1 Loriculus beryllinus
GTGCTGGAGGTTCACCTTCCAAGTCTCTGTACTCTATTCAGCTTTCACCTCTCAGCAGCACCAGTAGGGACCGTGTGGCTGCACTTCAGATGAGGTGACTAAAGCGTCCTGATACAGAAGTGTAAAGAAAGAACAGGTGTAACAATTTTGACTCTTTTTATTGCCAACTTGGGCAGCGATTGCTCTGACAACCAAAGGCATCCCCGAACATTCAGAGAGGGTAGCTCATGCTTTTACGCACGCACATGTACTATGTGCCTTTGCTTTTCACCCCAGGGGACTGAACACCCCATAGCGTGGCCACCGAAGGGCCTAACGCCACGTACGACAGGGACGGGTCCATCGGCAGACATTAGAGGCCAAGTGCCCACGGCCGCCTCACAAACCTACCCCCGTGCCAGCGGAGAGGAACTCCGAAGGGGAGCATAGAGAGCAGCGCTGCTGGGCAGCTGCCTCCCTAAGAGCCTAAAGGCAGCTGGGGCTGAGGCGGTAAATCTCACAGCGACAGATGGGCCCGGGGCCGCAGGGGCTGGGAAGGCTGCCCTTGCACGCTGCAGCCGGACTTCGGCTCCTCAAAGCGGGAGAAGCGTAGCTCCCCTGCTCCGAGCCGGCTGCCAGGGACAGTAGCAAGGCCACAGCCTGGGGAAGCGCTGAGCCGCCCGCTCCCACCGCCGCTTCCTGCCGGGGCGCGGCTCCGTAGGCACGGCCGACTTCCGGGGCGGCCCTGTCGGCGGGGTGGCTGTGCTATGGCGGTGAAACGCCGTGGCGTGCCCGCGGCCGGCCCGCCGGCGGCCAAGCGAGCCTGTCGCCAGGAGGAAGAGTTCAATGGCACCCGCTTCAAGGCAATGCTGCGCGACCCCGCCACCGCCGTGAAGGGTGAGGGGCTGGGAGGGGGGCGGCCGGCGGGCCGGGCGGTGCGATCGTGAGGGAAGGCGTGCTCCGCCGGCGCAGCAGGGGCTGGAGCGGCCGCCCGGGGAGCCCGGAGACTTATCCTGTCCCCAGAGCCACGTCGTGGGGCCGACCACGGTGATGGGGATGATGATGATGGGGGTGATGATGATGGGGATGACGGCTGCTGGTGCTATACCCTGGGCACGTGTTGGTCCGGAGCAGCAGAGCCCTGGTGTCCGGGCCCCGAGGGTTGGCATGCAGCGTGTCACACGCTGGCTGTCCCAATGAAACTTTCCCATTGCAGGTCTGGAGACCTTCATCTCCGTGGCTAAGACGCTCCCATCACCTGATGTGTATGATGTTGTGGAGGGATACATCAAAATCTCCATGGAGTGTGCTGAAATATTCAAACTTATGGATGGAGAAAGAAAGCCTGAAAGTGAAGTAAGGTGGCCATGGTCACAGTGGCAGAAGCATTGCTCAAGTGGGAAATGTCATTTTCAGTGCAAAGATGTCCTGGGTTTAATGATACACACACGTGGTAGTCTTGCCAAAATTAAGCTGCTATGGTTCTTGAAACGATACCAAGGCCATTTATGAAATAAGGGGGTCAACAGAAGCAGTCAAGCAAACAAAAGAAACTAGTTCAGTGAAAGTAATTGTTTTTAGGTTACTGGACATCTCCTTGATACATCAGTATTTCTGGAAAGCCACCACTGGAGTTGACCTAATTTTTCTCATCTGAGCTGGGGACAATTTTTCCTGATCAGAATATGATGAAGTAGAGAATTAAAAAACACTTTTAACTGTGAATACTGGTGCAGCATTATTAACTTAAATTTGCTTACAACATAAAATTGGATAGTGTTTTGTGGATCTTTGCTCTAGATTATCACTTTCATGTAATGAAGAAAGCTATAATGTTAAATGACATGCTTTCTTCAAGATAGTTTTAACTAACAGGGGCTAATATTTGTAATGAGTACAGTTGCACTCTGGATTCACCTAGGTGGAGTTAATTGCAAGATTGGAGGAGTGTGGATGCCTCCAACACTTTTCATTGCTTCACTGTGAACTTACCAGCAGTTTCTTAAAACATCAGTTCATTAGGCCTTGGTCTGTTGTTTGAGAAGAGCCTTCAAGATCCATCAGCCTGTGCTAAAATTTGCAGTGCAGTCCATGTTTGCATCCCCAAAAGTGACACATTGTGCGTATGCAGATAAATCATGCATATAGGTCTTGATTCATGGTGAGGAGGGACCCTTTTTTACATTCAGTTTATTTGTCCAGGGCTGTACAGGCCTTCAGTCAGGAGGTTATCCCTCCCTACTGCTGCATTTCATGATTTTTTTCAGCTGAAAAAGGAGTCAACTGACCTGTGGTTCTCTGGTCTTTCATAGGGTATCTGTATAGGGGCTTCCTTGAAAATTTGTACTCTTGGAACTAATCCTTTAGAAGAGGAAGCATTAACTTGGGAGAGAATTCAGAAGTTAACTTTGCTTTCATATGAAGAAGCTTTCCTCTTGTGGTGGGGTTATTCTTGTTTTAATGGTGTTTGTTATGGTTTACTCAGCTAATGATTTTAGACTGTACCTGATATTGGCAGACATTAACATATTTCTGATTAACAGATGCTGTTAATCTTTCAAGCTCTAGAAGCCATTTTGCTGAGGACAGCCAGTGACCTCTCTTATTTTTCTGCTGTGGGAATGAACATAGTGAAAAAGTTAATTCATTCCTACATGAGATTGGTCTATGCTGCTCTGTATTCTGAAAATCACAGGTAAGTCTTCTTCATACTGTTGCAGAGAGTCTCTGTCAGTTGATCATGAGGGGCTGTCTGGGTCTTGTTGACTTACTGCTAATAATCCACCTTTATTTAATGGTACTATTCCACATTTCATAAATAATTGCATGGGGAAGACTTTGCAAGGTAGAAGCTACGCAATCTAATGCTATATGATACTTTTCCTGAGGCTGTATATCTTGGGTTTTAGATCATTACAAAGACCCATGCTGCATATGTAAATGGAAGCAAATCTCTGTCAGTCAGCTATAACACAAAAAAAATGCAGCCTGCACTGAGTGTATCCTTAACTTTAGCATGAGCTGTAGCTCATATGTATGTGTTTGCAGTATTGGGGCTCTGTCCAAGAAATATGTTTGTAGAAATAGACTGTTCACAAAGAGGACTGAAGTTCTTTGTGAATAGTGGAATAATATTTGTGTTTGGCCTAAATCTGTACTGTGATTGTTATTAAAATGGTGGGATACATATTTTGCTATAGGTCCCCATCCACTGCAGCAAGAGCTTTTCATGACCAGGAATACTTTCCAAATGGTTACCTTGGTTGCTTGTGTTGGGATTAGCTCAGCACTTCTTTATGCCTGAAACTCCTGAAGGCTTGGGTGGATGTTGGAGGTGGAGTGGGGTAATTTCTTTTACAGGAAAAATGTCTTTTTTTTTTTTTTTTTTTTTTAGTTTAAATGTCTTGATTCGACTGTTTGTATAACTGTCATCCTGGAAATAACCTTCAGGTTTTCCTCTGCCTTTTGTTTTAGGATGAGCCGAGTGTGCCTTACCCTGTTGTCAGCAATGGTTGCTCAGGGGCCAGATTCAGCAAGGGATGTGTATAGCCATTTTGATTTCAATAACAAGTTTCTGCCTGGATTATTGAAAAAAAGATGTAAGAAGGTAAATTAAGCTGCAGTGTGCCATGAAATGCTGTGCCATGCCTCCATCAGTTTGTTTTATTCTGCTAAGTATCTAAAACTCAGATGTTGCCAGCTTCTCTTTGCTGTGTTTTTGTTTGCAAGACATTACCTCTTCTTTTGTATTCTGTATCAGGCTGAAATGCTTCTTGTTTCTAATTGGCAGCAGAACTGATCTGTGGGGCAAGAGCTTCCTATCTACTTACATAGGAAATACCCAGGGAATATTTCTGAGTATCTGCAGTAGTGTGAGAGCTGGGCCATATCCTTGAGTATAGCAGGCTTCGTTTTCCACCCTGTGCTGATCTTTCTCATCTTGTCAGGATAACCTTGTTTGTGTACTGCTTTGTAGAATTTACTGCAAAACATTGAAGTGCCTTGCTTGTTTCTAGTAAGATGTGATGAAATATGTATTTCTATGTATATATAAACTAACTATTTCTAGTATAGCTTCTATGGGCTATTGTTTTAATGAAGTAGTAGTCTAAAGTGGAGTGAAAGTAATGGTAAACTTCTGAAAACTATTCAGTGATGTGTTTGGGAAGAGCTCAGTTTTTTTCCAATGCAAAAATTGCAGTTTGGTCCCACTGAAATAAATGGATGTTGGAGGTTCTGCAGTTGTTTTAGTGGAAGAAGGATTTTGGTAGTACGAGTACAATCAGAGTAATTGCATTTGAAAATATAACCATGAGTTTTAAACAATCTCCTGGTGGAAATCCTTAAGGAGGATGTGCAAGTGAGTAGAAAAAGTCACTCCTCTTTTTCCAAAATGAACTTTAATTCTTGTTTCCTCTCCATTTGTTAAAAATAATCAGGGTTAGTTTGAACCAGTGTTTCAGAACAGCAATATTTACATTTCATTTCAAATATAAATGTATAATAAATCCAATATTATTTCAGTGGTGATACATTGTTTCTAAAGATGACTTGTAGATCAATATGTGCATTTGTGTTGGGTTTGTGCCATCCGTGGTGACAAATGAAACTGTTTATATGTAGAGGAATCAAGTAGAATACAAAAACCCAAATGCACACCTTTTTCCTTGAAACCATGTTTTACAGTTTCAGGAATGTCAGGTTCTGTGGGCCTTGACCTTACTGCTGAAGCTGTCACTAGGAGAACATGGGCTCCAAATTTAAATGCTTGGATATAGTCTTTTGAGCACAAGTTTATTAGATACGCAAGTAAGGTACAAGGAAAAGTTTCCAAAATGAGTTAAATATCTTGCTCTTGATCAGCTTTCAGTGGAGTCATTATGTTACAACTGCCTATCAGAGGTGAATTTTTAATACAAAAATATCTGACACAAAGCTTAAACAAAATAGCTTTATTTTTTCTTTCAGCCTTTTTATGACTTGCTTCTGCTGTGTTTAGCCTGGTCAGTAACTTCTTTCAGCCATTTTTACATGCAACTTAATTTTGCAGAGTAAGTTTTAAAAATTTATAAATCGTGGAAGGACTCTTCAGGAGGTAATGTGGTGATAGACTCATAGAATGGTTTGGGTTGGAAGGGACCTTAAGGATCATCTAGCTCCAAACCCCTGCCATGGGCTGGGACACCTTCCACTAGACCAGGTTGCTCAAACCCCCACCCAGCTTGGCCTTAAACACTGCCAGGGATGGGGCAGCCACAGCTTCTCTGGGCAACGTATTGCAGTGTCTCACCACCCTCATAATGAAGAATTTTTTCCTAATGTGTAACCAAATCTCCAATCTCTGAGCTTAAAGCCATTTTGCCTTTGTCCTGTCACTATATGAGGTCCCAGAATGTTTAAACTGAAATAATATGAGTCTGTGTTCATATCCTATGATCCTTTTCCGGGCAAAGTTTTCACTACTTCTTCCATTGTGCCTGAATTTGTAGTTTTACAGGGATTTATTTTTTTTAGCTGGTCTAAATTGCAAGACCCAGGTAGCTCTATAGGCAGCTGTGATAGCTGAGATATGTGTAAGGCACTGTAGCACAAGGATGGCAATGAACAGTAAAAGTCCCCAAGACTGGCACTGCGCCTGGAAGCCTGTATAGTAAGAAGATGCAGCAGTATTACTGCCATTACTGTTACTGAGTGTTTTTGTGAATTGACCAGAGTAGCAAGTGGTGCAGAAGTGAGGCTGTTCAGTGGTGTTTGCACAGAGTTTGGCATGAAACTACTGCTGTTTTTTTGGGGTTTTTTTGTTTTTTTTGTTTTATTTATGGCCTATCTCCTATATTGAAAATTCTAAAAGTATGGGAATTAGGATGCCTTCCTTTTTGATGTGAACTTTAACAGACTGATCCGCTTCACACAGGAAATGTTTCAGATGCATATAGTATGACTGTATTGCATATGAATGTATGTGTATTGCTATGTGCACGTTTGTAGAAGTTGTTTAATTTGCCTGTTCATACTACTTATAAGGATGATAAATTTTTGCAGTTTTAATTTTGCCGTTGTGTACAATCTGATTGCTAGCAGTGCCTTTATCTTTTTCAGGGGAGAACTGATGTTCGTATGGCCTATATTCAGTTTGCTCTTTCCTTTTTAATTGCTGGTGACAATGCGATCTTGACACAGGTGCTAGAATTAAAAGGTACTTCACAATTGCTTGTATATTTTTTTTGTTAAGGCAGAACTTTGTGCAGGTCATAATAAATACGAACTAATTCAAAATGTGAACAAGCTAAACAGCATTAGTAAGATACAAAATACATATTTTTAATCTTACTACTTGAAAAACTTTAAACTTCTTCAGTATTTTAGTGAGTTCCTCTTCTGCTTGAGAATAATGTTTGCTATCTGCAAAAGCTTTGTAAAAATAAAAAGCTTTTGGTGACACAAATATAAAATGGTAAATGTAATATAACTTTGAGGCCATAGAGTCAGTAAGCAGAAAAAACTCCCTTCGTGGCCTCCAACCTTGCTCATAGCATAGTAACAGTGGATATGTTACAAGGTGGGATTTTTTTGAAGTGTTAAAGACTGTGTGTACTTTAGCTTCCTTTCTGTCCTTATGCAGGACAACTCTTATGTACTCCATTAGACCACTTTATCAATGAATTGGAAGACCAGTGTAATGTCCTTTGCATCCTTTATTGAGGCATTACAAGGGTGTGTAGTCCAGGAGTATGTTACAGCCATGTTTCATAGAGAATATGCTCAAACTGAACTGAGAAAGAAGAGGATGCAGAAAGCTGAATCTTACATACACTTGGTTAATACTCAGTCCCTTGTGGGCTGAAGATAACGTAAAACTGTTGACTTTAGTAATTTGAAATCTACCGCTGATGGTTCTCCAAGTTGTGAATTGTGACCCTTGGTAAGGTTGTGAAAGAATTCAGGAGGGATCTAGAAATACTCTTAAAAGAAAAAGTAATTAGCTGGCAGCAGTTCATTTCTTCTAAAGTGAGGGACTGAGAACGGACCATAGTTACTTATTGCTGCTGTTTGTGCTACCCTGGGGGCTGCTGATTTCATTTAATTGCTCACAGTTGTTCAGCTCTTTCAAGAATGGAAAATGGCAGTGCACACCTAGACGCAGTTAGGACAGCTGGCTTTCATTCCCCTCTAAGATACTGCACATCTCTATAAACTGAAGTTCTCTATGCACAGGTGAACCAAAAGATGATGTATATGGTTGGAGATGTAACCTCTAAACATTTGAGAATTGCTTGGTGAAACAGTTGTGAATCCTTCAATGCAACGGATAGGCATTTACACAGATTTAACTACCCCATAGCACATTGGGGCCCAAAGTACACCTGAAGTTGACAGGTGCTGTTGCAATAAGTGTTAATAACCAAGTTGGCAAATTAGCTAGTTATGATGAGAATAGTTTTGGCAGCATTACTTGTTCATCACTGTAGTTGCAGACACATCATCCTTTAACTCTGATTGCAGCCTTTTGGTTCATCCTCAAATATAACATCAAGGTAAATAATACGACATTGAAGACAAATGGCTATGAATTCGCTGAAGTATTTTAGGATGAAAATAGCTTTCACTTCTTCACTTTAACATATGAAATGTCTTCTTAGATTTCATACCAGATATTCTTCGCTCTGAAATAAAGGAGGACAGAGTTTCTACTGTCAATCTTCTACTTTCTACGCTAAGAGCTAAGGTATGATATACCCTTGAAATTGTATTGTCTCTTGTTTTCCATTTTCTTAGCTGCTGGAAACAGTTTTGCAGTAATTTCTCATAAATTGCACAGCTCTTTAAGATGTTGGCACTGTGCTGCTGCTGCTGTAAGTTTGTCAGTGTGTCCATTACTGATAGTTTGTTGGAGGTTGATATTATGGCTGTATTACTGTTTCAGGACTGAAGCCTATTATGCTTTTCCAATGCCATCTTTTAAAGGAAATAATTGCAATAGCTTGTACTTGGATGCTAATTTCAGCTCATCTTTAGTGTGTGGTGTCCAACAGAGTCTGATTGTTTCACGGGTTGCAATTGCATCAGTGCCAAGCCTGAAGGTCAAAAGAACTGGAGTCCTTTTTGGTCCCTTCAGTAGAAGTAAGATTTGTCCTTCAATTAATGTGTCTCAGGCCAAAAAGGGGAGATCAGCTAGTGAGTTGGTTTGTTAGCTCAGAGCTAAGGAATGATATAGCAATTTTCTTTCCAGGAGAAAAAGGGTTTTTTATGGTTTTAAGAGGGTTTCTAAGAGCTGTCTGACTGCAGTTGAAGAGTGTGTGATGCCATTCCGCAGCCAGTCTTGGCAGGGCTCTGTTGAAGCCACATCCCATGGTCCTGGTTAGCTGGTCTTATTTACTGTTAGGATGGCAAGCTTTCTGCTGCGTGAGATAAATTGGTCAAAGGTGTTTCTTGGAGGGGTAGTGGAAGAGCGAAGGCTTATAATAAAATTGTCTTCCCAAGATCAGAGTTTTTGTGAAAAAGAAAGGGTACATTCCACCTGCTACCAGAACGTACCAGGCTCTGAAGGGGGCCTATAAGGATGCTGGGGAGGGACTCTTCATTAGGGACTATAGTGGCAGGATAAGTGGTAATGGGTTAAAACTTAAACAAGGGAAGTTTAGATTGGATATAAGGAGGAAGTTCTTTACTGAGGGTGGTGAAGCACTGGAATGGGTTGCCCAGGGAAGTTGTGAATGCTCCATCCTTGGCGGTGTTCAAAGCCAGGTTGGACAGAGCCTTGGGTAACATGGTTTAGGGTGAGGTGTCCCTGCCCATGGCAGGGGGGTTGGAACTAGATGACCTTAAGGTTCTTTCCACCCCAAATCGTTCTATGATTCTATAATGTGCTGTTGAAGAGGTAAGTCTGCTCACTTTTGAAGTTGTTTTTGCTAATTCTGTCATAGCAGACAGACATAACCTTGTGATATAGTAGGATTGAAGCATAAGACTTGGAAGCAGGAATTGCTGAAAGGTGTGAGAGCTGGTTTGGTCTCAACTGCTTTTCCTGTGCTCTGTTGTTCCTTAGATTCTAAGCATGGGTATGCCTTTTTCACCAGCTTGTTGCTGCTATGGGTACAGCAACTGCACCAGAGATTTAGTTCTATAAAAGTATTTTGAAAAATGGTTTTAGTTCCTGTATCTATGATTCTTGGATCTGTTTTGAATGACTGTAGCAATGCTGCACTTAACTGTTTCATGACCAGTTGAGTGAATGAAGAAAAGATAGTTTCAAATTTAGAAGGTAACCATAAGAGTCTGTCTCATATTCAGGGTTTTCACAACTGACGATTTAAAGCCAAAAGCATTCTTTCTTTTCTCTGTTGCAATAACCTTGGGAGAAGAAGAAGAAAAAAGCTAGCTTTTAAGTGTAAGATAAACCTCTTTGAAATTATGTTTTCTAAATGAAGCTTTTCCCACATGGGAATCATACGTCATGTACTGTTATGTTATTGATGAAACCTAACATGCAGTATAACTTCTTCAGTTTAGCAAGGAAAATGAGAATTAGAAAAAAATGCAGATAAGAAAACACAGTAGAATAACTTTTGAGAACTTCTTCCACTGTTTTTCCTTTCATTTAAACTTCGTTTGTAGCAGGTTCTACCGTTTCTCCCAGCAGCTTTCCATGCTCTTATCCTATGGCTGTGCTACTCTAAATACATTCTGTGCTCTTTAGTTTGTCCTGTCCAGCATGTGCAGTATTTGCAGAAGTTGGGGTAGAGTCCTATGGCTTTAACCATATCAAGATGGGAGGAGGAACATGTGAGAGGTGTTAAAAGGACAGGCAGAACCTTTGTCTGCTGTAATGAGTGAGCTATGTATGTAGTAGAAGAATGAAGTATGTTTCTAGTTTGCCAATATTTTGTCATAACTTGCAATAAATAGAAGAATTGTTTGGTTTTTTTTTTGTTTTTCCCCATTGTTTTCAGGTGGTTCAAAATAAAACTGTCACCAAAACACAGAAGGTGCGCTTTTTTACTGCAGAAGTGTTGATTCACATTGCTTCACTTTACCGGTGGAATGGGATTACTGATGTCAGCCCTGGGGATTTAAAGGTCTGGTAACTTAATTCTTTGTAATTTCTGGTCATTGTGCTGCCTTTTTTTGGTTTTCCCCCTTGTTGCAGCCCACAGTTAGAATTAGTTCCCAGTTCTTCTATCTGTGATAAGCTCAAGAAGAGAGATCTGGTGAGACTACTTAAAAAGAGCTCCTGACTTTCTGCTGCTTCTCACTGCTTGAGGAGGAGAGTTTTTTTCCCCTCCTTGATTGCCAGAACTGCAGTGCAGATCTGTTAACCAGGGACCAAGGGTCTTAGGTGTGAGTACTGTATTCCATTTCCTGGGCACGTTTATATCTCTATAGGAGAATATACCAGGAGCAATGTTCTTATTACATACCTTATTCCCGTCCTGCACAGTGATCTGCTATGAGAGCTAAACTCCCAAGATGGTTGCCAGACTTTTCAGCTTACACTGTTTGAGATGTTGTCAGGGTTTCTGAGGGTTGAGCTTTCCTTGATTCTGCTAGTCTGTGAAATCACTTCTAAAGTCATAGATGAGGAAAGGATCAGGGTTGCTGCTGGTGGGGGTGTGTTAACAGTGCAGATGTTTTGTCATCTTCTTATAAGTAGTTTACAGTTTTGCTTTTTCATTTTTCTTAATCCTGTATCTCTTTCCTCCCCTTTACTGGGGGAATATCTAAGGCATCGGGTAAGCACAGTGCAAAGCAGTACACAGACTTGAATGTGTTTAATACAGAAACTGAAACTTCCGTTGTTAATCTGAACAAAAGCTGAAGTCTTAGCATTTCTTTAAAAGGAGCCTCATAAAATTTAGAGTGAAATTGTTGTAAGATCTTTTTCTGTGCTATCAAAAATAATATGCCTTTTTTACTCCTTTTTTGGTTTTTCCAGGTGACTCAAGATTCTGAAGAGGCAGGAAAGATGATGGTACGGGAACTTGTTCATAATTTTTTGATGGAGCTTTGCTGCTCTCTGAAACATGGCATAACTTTCTATGATCCAAGTCTTGGAACTTCTGGCAAGTAAGTCACTGAACAGCTGAGATTGTATGTGAATATTGTGCTAGGAACAAGACAGACCTCACTAGTTATCTTGTTTGCCTTTCCAGGCTTTTGCAAGTAACTTACTGAATTCTGCTTCCATTTCTGTTGTGTGGCAGACAAAAGAAATACATTGGGGTTTTTTGTTTGTTTGTTTTTTGGTTTCTTTTTAACTTCCTAAGATCAAGCTATTGGATCTCCTTGTACCTCAGCATACTAGAGAGTGGGCTGCTCTGTTTGTAGGGGCTTAGGCAGTGGTTGTGTTTCTCTGAGCCATCTCCCTTTATAACGAGATACAAAGTCTCTTCTCGTGAGGTGTGATTTTGAACCATAATTTTTTTTGATGTGACAATAAAGCATCAAAGCTGCAGTGTTCACCAGATGGTGGTGAAAAAACTGGTCTAATTTACATCTTGTAGAATCAGATGTGTTGTATCCCAGATTTAAGCAAAATGCTGACGTGGATTTCAGTAGTGTCAGAATTTGGCCTGCAACACCTAATCTGGAAGCACCCGTTTGCCCTACTGTATCCATTTGATAACTAGTTAAAATATGTGTGCATTAAGTTATGACTGATAGAGGAAATAATTGAGACTATGCTTCATGTTAGCTGGGCAAAGAAGGTACTGACACTGAGCGGTGTGACAGCAGGTTGTTTCTTGCTTTGAGCAAAATTTTAATTGGTATTTATCAGGTATTTATGAAATTTTCACTTTGTTTAGGGACATACAGGAGAAAGCTAAAATAAAAAGGACTGAAAAACCTTCTAAGTTGAATATTGAATTTTAGTTCTACATTTTTAGCTGTGTGAAGTTTGTTTAGAATCTTTCTGTGGTTTTAATTCAAAGTAATTACTATTTGTCATGCAGGAAACCTGGTGGTAAATTCAGCTCTTATTTTCTGAGTATAAATGTTGAAATTCAGCTAGCAGTGTGAGAGGTCTTGCCTTGAATTTGCCCCGGCTACAGTTGGAGAAGTTGCAGGGTTATCACATGTAAATTATTGGAATAAGGATTTGTTTTCTAAAGTACTTTTTTGTCTTCAACAGGGGAGGAAATGTGGTGCTTCTGCACTTCCTGCTTGGTTTAAAAACTGCAACAGAAGATGAACTGGTTGCAGATCTCATGGTGAATATTCTTAAAGTATGCCCGGATTTATTGAACAGGTACTTTAAGGAGACCCAGTATTCCTTTGTTCCTAGACTGAAGTCTGCTTGGATGGACAATATGAAGTTACTCAGGAAGGTATGAGTATGAATGATGCACACCACCTTTCCACAGAAATATCCAGTCCCAATACTGTTTTGTTTTTTTGTTATCCTTCCAAAACCTGAAGTAGTTTTTATTAAACAGTAGTGCAGAATTATACAAAATTGTAATAGGAAAGATGGATAAAGTCAAACAATCCTGACCTACAGAAAAGTTACCAAGCCAAGGAACTTGGTAGTAGATTAGTAAGCTTGCCTTTGATTGCTTTTATTGCAGATAGATAATTATAATGCCATTCTTATGTAAAATTTGATACAATTTAGTACAGAGCCTGGCCAGCCTGTGATGTGGCCATTTTAGATATAAACTAACTCTGAATTTGTAAATTTAGCCAAGGTCTTCCTACTGACAAGGAACAAGATTTCACTGATTTCAGAGGAATTCATCTGAGGATCAAGAAGTTGATTTTTTTGGTTATGTTTCAGAAGCAGCTGTTCTATATCAGAGGAAATTCGCATGTCTAAAGATGTCTTGGGTTCAATGGATGTAAAGGCACAGTGCTGCAGTTTATTAAAATCACTAGAAAGCAGACAGGTGCAAGATTTTATAAATAGTGATTTTAAACACAAAACAGTCCAGCAGTGGGAAAGTTAGGTGGCTGAGGTTTAAGTGAGCTAAACAGGAAGGACTTAATAGTTCTAATGTAACACTGTCAATTACTGTACATACGTTAGGAAAGAAGCAGCAGGATGCTGTTAAATGTCAAAGATGGTAAATAGAGTAGGGGAAATGGCATCCTGTTTTCTATGGGTGCTGTGGAAAATGAACCATGGCTCAGAGCCACAGCTGCTTTAACAAGTGTAGACATAAGTAAGTTGGGAGGTCATTTGGTAAAAAGCCATGTACAGGCCAGGGGGCTGTATAAACATTTAACTAGACTGGGAAAGAAGGAATTGGTATAAGAAGCAGTGGGAAACATCACAATGATGTATTTTTTGAAATGTAGCAACACTGAAGCTCAGCTAGAAAAAACTTTTGTCCTTTCAGAGTGTTCCTCTGCCTCTTTGTTTAGCTTAAAATAGGCAAGTAGGGTCTGTAGTGTGTTGAAAAGGGGTGGCCTTTAGGGGTGATGCAGGTCACATACAGCTGTTCCATTTATGAACAGGAGTCTAGGGGACACTCTGTAGCAATTCTGCATAGAAATTGGCGTTTAGTGCTGTCATTACTTTTGACAAGTCAAAGCGCTTCTTTAAAATGCTCCCCAGAAGAAGCTGTTATCTCCAGGACTATGTGGATGTTGATTAAATTGTTTTTGTTTCAGATCTATGAGGCTCAACCAGAGATCTCCAGTTCTTTCAAGACTTCAGAGTTTATTCCTCTTCCCAGGTTGCTTTCTATGGTGATGGTAACAACAGTCCCTGCAGTGTGCAACAAAATAATGTTCACCCAAGGACTAAATGTAAGAGCAGTCTATAATATTTTTCTGTCCCAGTTAATACTGTTTGATTTGTGTGTAATCATACAAGAAGTTTCTTAAGTTGGTTAATTGCATGTGTTTTATGTTATCTGTCCCAGCATAAACCTGGCTTGGGAAAGCACTGGAGAATGAACTAAAGCCCATTGATACTCCTTCCAGGAGCCATTCACAAGTACCAGTTCTGCCAATGCTCACTAGTGGTTTTAGCTTGGAATCTAAAAACCTACAGATTCTTTCCTGCAAGTTAAGGTTTAGGAAATAATTTCTTAACAAATTTTAGCATATATATAGAGAGAGTACAGATTATGTGCAAAGTATAAGAGGAAGTGTTGAAAGGTTGTTAATTCAACTTCTTTATTTTAGTTACCCAGCACAGTAGTGAAGCACAGCATACTGTCACTTGTATCAATGATTCTGAGAAGAGCCTTGAAGAATATTGAGTACTGTTTGAATGAGGAAACTTGGCAAAAGTCAGAAATCTACACACTATCAATGATGCAGGAATTTGTACAGCTGTACAGAGAAGCCATCAGCAAGGTACAAAGTAAAAAGAAAACTTAACTACTCCTTTGCACTTTCTGCCCAAATGGTTGTGGTCTGGCAGCCAGGAGATAGTCTCTTTGGGCAGGGGAGGGGAAGGCTGTGTGTTAAAGGTGTTAATAACTGGTATGGTAGTAGACTACGTTTCCTAACACAGCTGGCTGGTGGAAATGTAAATGGAAGTCTGTTGTGAGACAAATGTAACATCGACAGCTGTTGTACTGCAAATAAATTCCAAAGCAGGCTTGACAGCAAAATCTCCTGGCTGAAGTAAATTGTAGCCAGCAGAGCTCATTTAGAAGTTACTAAACAAGATAGCATTTGAATTGAAAATACACCATGAGGACGAAGAACCAAACATAATTTTTTCACAGGAAACTTCTTCCACAAAATAGTCTTTCTAGTACTCACGTTCTGCAGAAGTGAAAGTACATTACTTGATTTCACATCTTTTTCTGATTGCATGAAGAGCAGCAAATCCTCATGTTGACTGGTTGTGAATGTTTTTAATATTTTGTCTCACACAGAGGAGCTGTCACAATTGACTCTTTTTGCTTTTAGGTTTTACCAGACATGAATAATCTAGTGGCTGTCTGGCAGTCCTTTCTGAAGCAAGGGAGAGAGCACCACAGTGGCCAACAGGAGAAAAGGGAAGGTGATGCCCCCACTGTGAAGGCAGTAACTGAGACAGCAGAAGTTGCTGAACAGCATGGTAGGCAAAGCAGGTGGAGTTACCCCTTCTTACATGTTTGTGAATGACAGTTGTGAAATTCTTATTCCATATAAGGTTGTTATCTGCAGCAGATTGCAGATGTCACTTGTACATTTAATATTCATCTTTGCAGTTTTTGGTTCTTTGGACTGTTTAATTCTGACCAATGTCAGAATTGCCTAAGAACATAGTTTGACAAACAGGCTGCCATTGCTAATAGGAGGTTAAGCAGTTTGACTTTCTGCTGTCACAGAATTACAGAAGGGGGTTGATGGTGGAAGAAACCTCTGAAGACCACTTTGTCCAACCCTTCTGCTTAAACCTGGTTGCCCAGCACGCTGTCCAGACAGCTTTTGAGTATCTTCAAGGACAGAGATTCCACAACCTCTCTGCGCAACCTGCGCCGTGCTTGGTTGCCCTTGCAGCAAAAAAGTGTTACCTGATGTTCAGAGTGAACCTCCTGTGTTTGAGTTTGTGCCCATTGCCTCTGGTCCTGCCACTGGGCACCACTGAAGAGAGCCTGACTATGTCCTCATTGTACCCTCCCTTCAGGAGTTTACATACATTGATAAGATCCCCCTGAGCCTGCCTTCTCTTCTCCAGGTGGAACAATCCCAGCTCTCCAAGCCCTTCCTTTTAGGAGAGATGCATGCCTTCATAATTTTTTGTTCATGTCCAGCATGTCCATGTCTGTCTTGTACTGGGGAGCCCAGAATTGGACACAGCACTCTACGTGTGGTATCATTAGCACTGAGCAGACGATCACCTCCCTCCATCTGCTGGCAATGCTTTTGCCTAATGCAGCCCAGAGTACTATTCAGCTTTGTTGCTACAAGGCTGCATTGCTGGCTTATGTTCAATCTGGTGTCCACCAGGACCCCCAGGTCCTTTCCTGTCAAGCTGCTTTCCAGTTGGATGGCCCCCAACATGTACTGGCAAGTGGGGTTGTTCCTTCTCAGATGCAGGGCTGTGTAATTCCCCATGCTGATTTTAACTCTCCTGTCTCAGACCTTCCTATTCTAGTAGGAGTACTTTGCAGCCGCACAGTTCAACAGGCAGGGAAGCTGATATGCCTGAAAAATAATTTTTTGAGGGATTTTTTGTTTTTTTTGTTTTTTCAAGTAGTTACTGTGGCTGCACTAAGGTTTGTGTTGCTGTAGCACAGGAATAGAAACATGCAAGTGTTGGAAGAGAGAGAGAGAGGGTTGGAGCAAAAGCTTCAGTTTTCCTCTCAAAACCAGTGTTCCTCCTGAAGGGCTTTTTTCATAGTCCCATTGCAGGGAACTGGAAGTTTTGGTACTCTCTGTAGCTTGGCTGGCAGCCTGCAATATTTTGCTTATAGACCGAAGAGAAATCTACAGCCAGTTTCATTTCCTTCACAGGGCATGTTCCACAGAGAGACTTCCTGGAGCAGGGAGTTTTTCAGTGTATGTCCTTCTATGTGTAGCTTTGGGCAGCAAAAGAGTTGTCAACACTGACACTCCAGGGCTCTTCATTGGAGGACTGCCTGGTGAAACCAGTGGAGCAGCTAATCTCTGAAGTACTGTAGCCATAGTTTCTCTGCATACTAGGGTGATAATACTGTACCATTTACTCTCAGCTCAGTTTTACAGCTTTATTTGAACTGAGACCATGAGGTAATTCTTTTTTTTAATGAGAGCTGAGACTCAGCAAACAAAGGCAAAGTTTATGTATGGCATCCATCCAGTTCTTCATAGTTCCTTGAAGGAGATCCAGTTAACAGGAAAAAAGTAGGTGTTAAAAAAGTTTTGGCTGCCCTTCATTTATTTTGCTTCCTTTCATTAGTGACTGGATAACAAGTAGCTTTTATGCATCCTCACGTTATAAACTGAAAGAATATTTAACTGCTGAGGTAGCTTTTCCTAAGAAGTAAACAGCTGCCTTCACTGGGGTTGATGTTTCTCTCATACTTGTTGTCATCTTCTTGCCAAGAGGTCACACTGGGAAAGTATTATTTTGAAAGAGGGAAGGGAAAGAAAATAACCTTTAACTGAAGTAATAAATTACTAACAAATTAGTTTATTGTCTCCTGCACTTCTCCAGTCAAACCTACCTGGCATTAGGTAAGAAAAGTGTCCCTGGCAACCAGTGATGTGAACATATCCTTCTGTTCTCTTTTTTTAACTCTTGTGCCGCCTTAAAGAGCAGTGAGACTGATTGGATTCTTACAGTGAGTGTTAAAATGTTGAGATTGTTTTTAGAATCAAATTAGAAATGACAACTGCCAACTTAAGCACTGAATAAGCTGATTTAGTTTTAAAAGTATTCATGCAGAAATGCTGGGGAAGGAACCTGGGGATACTCTGGTTGGGGTTTTTTCCATTTCTTCTTGTTAGGGAGGAAGGTAACTCATAATTTCATAGGAAATCAACTGGAAATACATGAGTTATTCTCATGTTGGGTAACGTAGGTGCCTTTTTGGTATGAAAGGAGGAGAGACTAATTATGTAAACACTTTGTTTAGGTTCAGATGATGCCGAGACACTGTTTCTGAAAGCTGCATTGCTTCAGGTCATATGCCTTTATCAGAAAGTTGTGCCCCACTTGGTAGCACGGAGCAACTTTGATTTTAGCAAGCTACTAAAAGGTATGTGATGGGTATTTCTATTACCTTCATTGTTTTCTCTGGCTATTTACAAAGTCCACAGGAGAAAGGAATGTTTGCTTTTCTGTGTACATAAAGAACTGGTTTCTAGAAGTAACCAGTTACAGTTTCTTCATTGTGTTGACATTTATTGTTGCTGTTTCTGCAATTCTCTGGCACTGTGCTCTCCTAAATTCCACAGCTGCTCTGCTACACTCAGTTGTTGTAAGTGGTAGGTTGCGCTACAGTTTTCCTCTTTGTGTGTCATATTCTTGCAAATATTTGGTCTTTATCTGGTTTTGATTGGAATGTTTCTGAGAAAGATATATGTCCAACTCTTAATGAGATGTAGGCGTGCAATTGTCCTAGACCGATGTCAACAGTCCCAACATAAGAAAGCTATTTCCAAACTCTTACTTGCCACAATGATGCAGATGTTTGGTTGTTGTTTTTTTTTTTTTAACAGGATAGGTCACAGAAAGTTTGGGGTGGGGGAGAGGCATGTACCAATTCACCAGTCTCCTCTGAAAGTCTTTTAACATTCAAGTATTTTTTCATTTGCTGTGGTTTAAATTATTTTATCATGGTTTGGTAGTTTGTGAGAAGAAGAACATTATTCTGTATGGTTTTATCTCCCATGGAAACTCTATATGAGGAAGCACTTTAGCAAAATTGTTTTATTTTTGTTTCTGCAGCAGAAGTAAATAGAGATGTTCTGTACCTGTACCTTGGTGCAGCAAGGATGATGAGCCACAAACTGGGGGCTGTGGGCAAGATCCTACAGTACTGCTTATGGTACAATAAATACGGCTGTTTAAAATTGAGACTGGAGAAGACAGCAAAATGTTGTTTGGGCATCACTGCTGTCTGAGTGCCACCAGAGCTTGTAGGTCACCCAACTAGAGCAGCTGTCTGTAGTTCAGGCACATCTGGGATGTGTAAGGATAGGATGTAAATGCCTTTATTAAAGTCCGTCAGGGAAAAAGGGTCTTTATACATCTCCCCTCCCTCTAAATTATCTGGCGTATGTGTATGTTTATTTCCTCCCTCTGTGAAAGCATATTTAATTGGTTTGTATACTTGGTGACTTATCAAATCATATACCCTGTTTATCCCATTATTTCTTGCATTATTCTGCTTTTTTCAAAATGGACAAAAAGCAGGACACCTTTTTATGAAGCACAGATCTCCTGGAGGGTATGTTTTGTTACAGTATTGAATAATCAAATGGAACAGGCTGGAAAATAAAGTGTAATGAATGTGCCTGGATATTAATTTTCATGAAAGAAGATACAGTAGAAAATGATGGTATAAATTAATCATGCAACTTTGTTCTCTCATGCCAGTTTGAGAGTTCTGTTGTTCCTTCCCCTCATCCTGATTAAAACATACACTCTAAAGGCAGCATGTTTTTCCACAAACAGCTAGTACAGTTTTATTGTTTGGTTTTGCTGTTGGCTAGACTTTATAATGATTTTGAAAAATTTACTGTTCTCTCTAATGTGGACCACAAGATAGTACACAGACTGTGGAAAGCACACTGACACCAAAGCCTTATACAGCTGATCTCTGTGTGTAACGGAGCTGCAGCTAAAGTCTGGGCAGGTCAGTTTTTGGAGCACACTGTGAGGATCCCGGCACAGCTTTGTGACCTCTAAGGTGAATAATTCTGGGGTTATGCCATAGCAGTTGTTGTGAGCAAACGATAGAAGTGATGAAGGGAAAGACATAAGGGTAAAGTTCCACTGCCTGTAGCAAATATTCTAATACTATACGCATTAAGATTTGTTATTGACATAAATTCTGTACTTTGGTTTCCAGTTTATCCGTCCTCTTTACTTCCTGTAGGACACAGCTGATAGAAGAGATTTTGTACTCCATTGCACCAGTGATGGCTTGTGCGAGGGGCAGGTGTTACCACTCTTGAGAGCTGGATTCCAGCCTTAATTCGGCCAAACAATCATAGTATGTTTGGGGATCTCGTTGTGAAAATTTGTGGATTGCCAGCTTACCTCACAGTGGTGGTTTAAAGCCCTAAATGATTAATGTTCCTTATATCTCAGGAAGATATACCAAAATAAAGTTCATTGTATTACTTTCTAACCCTAGGTATCGTCACTGAAAAGGGCCTCCGAGAGGAGGTCCCTCCTGTGCTGCAGCACCATATACTGAAAGTGGCTTTGGAACTTCCTGCAAATAAATTTGCCTGGTTCAGAGTACAGGTAAGAGACTTCAAGGCAGGTTTATGTTTCTTTGGCATGCTGTCCTCAAATCTTTACATCTGGCACTGCCTAGTTGTAAACTAGTCCCAGTCCAGTTGCTTTAGGAGGTGACCCTTTTGTAAAACCAGCAGGAATTATAGTCTTAGTACTAGTGAAGAATCCTTTCTGAGATTAAAAGCTTTTCTGCAATGACAAATTTTTGCCTCCCTGATGAGGGCTGGAGAAAGTTCTTCAGCTCTTCTTGTCTGGATAGGGGCATGAATGAGAATTCGCTGGTTTCCACTCGTGGGAAGCCTGAGATTTCACTCCAAGGAAATGAGCTGTTGAGAGGAGCCATCCCACTGTAGGATGGGTGGGTTTTGACACTTGTTAAGACTGCCCCCTCCTCTCCATAATTACTGGAAACTTCAAGGCGCCTGCTCTCTTCATTACTGCAGCCTTGTAAGTAAAGAATGCTGTAGAGGGCCTGGGTTTTATGCCTAGAGAAAGAAGTAGGCCTAGCTCTGCGGGGAAGCAGAAATCCCCGTGGGTATTGTGACTGTGACCCTGCCTTTTAGGATATTTTCTGTCCCCTCCAGTTTTCAATAAAGGAAAAGTGAGGAGAGTTAAGAGCATGCAAAGGAAAACCTGGAAATGGGCAAAGAAGTTACGGTATTTTCTTGTGGCTTTGCCCTTTGAGTATTGACAGGTTTTACCTGAAAAAAGAAAAGCCAAATCTGGCAATATTACAGAGGGTTGTGGTTGTTAGACATCAAATATGAGTCTGTAAGAAAAGCAGGAGAGATGGCAAAAGGTTTGTCACTTGATGTTCAGCTAGTGTTCAGCATCGCTGTGGCTTGCATTGTTTTCCTTTTCTTTAGGGATCAGTCTTTTAAATTATTACATTTCTTGTTCAGATAGTACTTGTAGGAAATCTGAATTCCTGGAGATAACAGAAGTAGAAGAAGAATAGATGATTCGGGAGGAAGGTGGCTTTTTCTTGGGCTCTTGTATTTTGGGCCCTTGTATTGGTTAGTGTTTCTGTTACTCCTCTCTTCTTCCACTTTCCAAAAACCAATTATGGTGATTTTTGTGGCTCACTGAATGCAAAGTTGTATAAGTGATCCTATTCATTTCTGGCCTTGGTATATTTGGGCAGGAGTATAAAATAATGTATTACATACCAGCTTCAGTGCAGTGTATTCCTGTACAGTGTTACTGTGCCAGGGAAATTTTAATGTATTTTTCTTTTAGGATGTCTCTGAGACAGAGAAGGTATCTGGTGAAAAATCAGTGTTCTATTTACTGATGAAAATGTTTGTTACAAGTAACCATTCTCATCTGAAAATTTCAACCAAAAAACTGATCATCAAGGTAAGTGTTTGATTTGCAATACCAGGATATTCACTCTATCCCATTGGTCTGAAATTTCAGAATTGTACATTTTTTTCTTAAAGCATATACCTTTACTGTGCATAGTTGTGTAGCCAATAGGGTCGTATTTGGACGACTGTCCTTGGAATTTGCTGTCAAATAACTACCTGTTAAATAATTATTGTATGGAAGTAAATGCTGTCGACTGAATTTGCTGCAACTGTTGACAGAGTAGTAAGAAAAATGTCTTTAATGTTTGCCCACCTGCTAAGCTGAATTAATTGTGATACTGTAATAAATCACTGCAGTTTGTGCCTGCAAAGGTCTTGACACGGATAAAGAAGAGGTGATTTTTTTTATTTTTATTTGTATCTTCTAAGCCCTGAACAGGGCTCCTTGAGCAGTGTTCCATGCTAATAGAGCCATATAAGTTTGTATACAGCTTTATGCACTTAATTTCTGTGTTTAGCTTCAATCACAGGGTGCAGCTGTAATGTTCAAGACACTAAACTAAAGTTAGAGTACTTGAATTAGGTTTTAGTTGGCCTTGATCCCTTCAAGGGGTTAAAGTCAGGCTAACTTTGTCTCACAGTAGTTAATGCCTCAATCGAAAGCTACCCGGTACACTTTTTCTAGTGTATTTAGATTCTTTTGCTGAGTGGAGATGTGGGCTGTCTGACTCATTCTTGTTTCCTCTTTTAGATTCAGTCCATTTCATTTTCTCTGAAGAGAACACAGGAGCAGTGGAGTTAAGGCAGTTATGTCAGCAGAAAGGCTGCTAAGAATAGATGTTAATGAGTGTGTTTTGCTTATTTTTCAGCACAGTGCCATATAATTAGAAGGCATGTTTTTGGATTTCACATTCTGTTCCTGCCTGTTTTCATGAGGGCTACAAGTGTATTTTTACTTTGAGACTGCCAAAAATAGTTAATTATTTTAAAATGAATCTTTTTTCTTTTTTTTGTTTCCCTTTTCTTTAAATGACTTATCCTGTCAGGTTATTGTAAGCACCAGTGTTATTTTTGTAGCTGCTGGTGGTGTACACAGAGTAAATGTAGAGCAAATTAGCTGTGATAGCTTCCTTTTTTTGTGTTTGTGCATGTGTAGAAACAAAAGCATGGATTCATCCCACGTAACTACAGTCATTTAGCGTAGGTGCCAGAGTTAGGAAGCTGGTGAAGGTTTCTGCTCTTGTTGAGAGGAGGGAGGGTCAGACAGTTCAAATCGTACAGTTCAAATAGCCTGTCATCTGGATTGTCCTTCAGACAGCTTCTCCTCCTTCTTCTCCCTCCTCTTCCTTTTTAATTTTACAGACAGAATATAGGGTCACAGAGTTCCTAATTTGGGCATCTGAGATAAGGGGCTGAATTCAGAGAGCATGAAAGTGGGCAAAAATTTCTAAGTATGTTAATGACTGATACTTGAATGTGGTAAAATTGTGTCTACCTCACCACCCACAGCATCTATGAGTATGCCTACACTTTTCTCTGGACTTCACTGTTGTTATGACTCACTGTTCATTTATTTGACTGTTTGCCCATCTGCTCAACTCTTCTAAGGGCAAGTAGCCTGGTTTAGATTTAATTTAGCAGTGGTTTTCCTTTATATTACATCAGAAGTTTTCAGAAGCCTCCCTACAGTCTCCTCTTAAGGGTATGTTGCCTTTTTTTTTAATTGCTATAATGGTATAAAGATGTACAACCCTCTTATAGCATTATAAAATTTACTAAGGTGAAGGGAATGGATGCTTTGTGTCCAGGCAACTTTGACCTCAGTAGGTCACTTGACTTGACAACACAAGGACTTCATAGGATCACAGAAGTGTTTGGGTTGGAAAGGATCTTAAAGCTCATCTAATTCCAAACCCCCTGCCATGGGCAGGGACACCTTCCACTAGACCAGGTTGCTTTGAGCCCTGTCCAACCTGGCCTTGAGCACTGCCAAGGATGAAGCAGCCACAGCTTCTCTGGACAGCGTGGTCTATGATTCTAAGATGGACTGGCCCTGGCTGTGGCTCTATGCTGTAGCTTCCCCTCTTCTGTGTCATTGCACCACATGCCTTGAGCAGTGAAGCAGCAGAGGGGCTGCTGCAGTGAGCAGCATTCCGGGTAGCACTGCGGCTTCTAGGTCTGGTGCATATGGCCCCAGCATGTGCTTGATTCCTGTGTCTCAAGGTCTTATAGAAGTCTTGTATTCCAAATGCATGGAATGCATGCTCATGTGAGATTGCCTTGTGCTCACTGCCCAGTCCAGCGAATAGATGTTTCCAGCATACTTGAATGGAGTACACATGGGATCCAACCCATACACATGGTCAATGTGAGGGCAAGAACCAAGTGGAGTTGTACTGAATTTGTGCAGCAGACAGCAGGTGAGAGGAAGAGAGGCTCTGAGAAGATGGGAGCAGAAGTTGCTCTCATCTGATTTTCCCAGTTGTGAGAGAGTAAGCCATGTTTTGCCTCTTGCTTTGGTCATTCATGATGCCCTCCTTTCTCTGCCCCAGGACTGCTTCTTGCCCTATTCCTACAGTGCCTGTGCGTGTCTGGCAGAGCTCCGAGTTTCATTTGTCAGCTGTGACAGAATCATGCCTCAACTGTTGATTTTGCTGAGAGCGCAGTAGGAAAACAGCTGTAATGAAGATATTAGGCCTTGGTCCTTGTCACAGTGAGGCCAGTTGATACAGTCATGGGAGATTTTGTTTTAAAAGATGCATTTATTTTTACCCTTTGTTGTGCAGTTTGAGTGGTCCTAGTGAGTGGGAATAAGGCCTCTTGAACTGAGGGGTGAGAAGAGAATGACAAATACTTTTCATCACCCTGTTCTTCTTTTCTTTCCAAGAAGAAAACATGAAGTTGCTATACTGAAAGGTCTGTGCTTTTGGGGGATTTTGTATTTTAGTGGTTTTGGGTTTTTTTATCCCGCCTTTGGCTTTCTGGACAGGTTTTACGTGACAGCGGAGTGTTTGAGTACACATGGAAGGAACTTTCAGTTTGGCTGGAACACTTGGATAATACAAAAGAAGACAAGAAGGAAGCAGTGATTCAGTTTTTGGAAAGGGTAAGAACTGTTCAAATTAGCTGGATAAACAATGTCAAGAATAGTAGTAATGGAAACTAATGATTTTGTTGCTATTGTTGAGAAACCTGTCAAAGATTGGTAAACGACTTCTGAGAAAAACAATGTTTGTAATTCTTTATACAGAGCTGACATCTTTCTTGTTTTGGGTGGGAAGACAGTGAAATGATTTGTAGGAAAATTAAATCCAGAAATACAATTTGTTATTACAGCATTGTTGATAAAAGGGTAGAGTAGATGCCTGGCAATAATCATCTGACCTGCCAAAATTATCAGACCTAAGTAAATGATAATCTTTTACAAGAAAACGTGACATTTCCTGTTTACTCTTAAGCATGTTGAATACCCAGTGCTTCCTTTTCACAGCAGTTTCCTCAGGGACTCAGTATGTGGTAGCACTTTGGGTACGAAATTGCAGTGGACATTTCTCTATTCATTTGACCCAGTGTCCCATATACAGCAGCAGTAACCAGAGGCAGATTCTTGCAGAACTATATAGAAGCTGTCCTCTTAAAACTTTCCCAGCTTCCAACCGCTTTTAGCACATGTTCTTTCTTAACAAGATGTGGTTCCTGTAGACATAATAGCCTGTGTACTTATGTTTCTTTCTCAACCTTTGTTAACAGATCCTGTTGAAACTGGTGACCAACCCCTATCCATATACAGATAAAGCAGCAGACCTTGTTCAGGAAGCAAGTATGCTCCAAGTTAATATGCTCAAACAAGATTCTGATAATGTCAGCATCCCCATCTCTCACATTGATGGTATGTGTCTGTTCTCTTAACAGCAGAGAATTCCAAGATTTTGTGCTAAATTTTCTAGCCCTGATCTGCAAACTGAAGACTGATAACTGTAGAAATCCTGCTTAAGTAAGGACCTACAGGATTAATCCCTCCAGTTGTATTTAGTATCGGAAGTAGAAGTTTGAACAGCAAAGTTACTGTTTCACCTCCAGAGGTAATTGCTGATGCAGTTACACCGTTTGAACAGTATTTTAAACCTCTTTCCAGGCTCCTGCAGCAGCATTTCCTAACTAAAATGAAAATAATTATATTTTTTTTCTCTGAGGCTGCTCCTATCTGTTCATCCAGGAGGAATGGGCTGGGGTGCCTGGAGAACTGTTTTACTCCCAGGTACCCAGCTAGATTTTTGCTGCTCCTGCTTTCTGGAGTCACAGCATTACTGCAGACAAATTCAGAATTATGCAGATGTGGACACTTGGACAACTTACCATGCACTAACTTACCATAGCTCTTCTGCTAAACAGTCGATGTGTAGAATTTTACAGTACATAAATGTAAGATAATTGAGGCAGTTTAAGTACCAGATGGATCAGTTCCCTTGAGTTGACTGTATTGCAGAGATATAATGCCAGCCACAGAATAAATTGTGTCTTCTTCATATGTTAAAGATGCCTGACTCTTTCATGACCAAGATTTGGTTCCTTGGCCATGTAGAGCTGAGAAACTCTTCAAGGACTGCTCAGGATGTTCTTTTAATAGGGAAGTGGCTGCTTCCTTCATACTTTCCCCCCCGCCATACACATTTCCTGTCACTGTTATGCTCTGATAGTCCTTACCTAATACAATCATGATAGCAGTAGGTGGTGCACCTCTTCCCTTCCCTTACTTCTGTCAGCGGGACAGCAGTGTTGAAAGGCAAAAAGTAAAGTTAAGCACATAGTAAGAGATAGTGATTTTTACAATTGCATTTACCATTGTATTGCTAGACAAACACGTCTCTTAGCCTTTTTTCTCCTTTGGGAATTCAGAAGCTGCCTTGTATTCCTTTAGTGCTGGATTCTGCCTCTGTTGTTTTCTAGTTAGCCTGAATCTTCTGCTTACATTTTTTTTTTCTTCACTTAATAGATGTTCTGGATATGGTGGATGTCCTTATTGAGGGCAGTGATGACTTAGATGAAGAAATTGGGTTCACTTTAAATGAAGACATGATTATCCAAACATTTCCATTCAGTGCTGTTGTCCCTGCTGCATTAGAAGCCAGGAACATGTTGTTGCTTCAGACTGAAAATGGAACAGGTACAGACTTTTTTTTTTTTTCTATGTATTGTCTGATGGTGGAATGGAAGTGGGATCATTTTTACCCAATGATCTCCTCAGGACACTTTATCTTCATTGCAAGCAGAAGGAGGTGCAAACAGATGGTGTTCTCTTCTCAAGAAAGGCGGTAAAGCTTGTGAGATGCTTCTGTCCTTTTTCCCTTGACCCTAAAGAAGCTCACTTTTGGTTTCTTGAGTAGGGAAAATCAGTGGAAATGCAGGCATTCTGTAAACTGTCATGTGACTCTAGGGAGCCCCTACTGTGGGAAAACAAACCTGCCCAGGTTAGAAAAAGAGAGTCCACCTTTCTCCCATGAGAGGCAGGGAAGTGGAGGAGGGAAATGAGCCCCAGCTCTGAGTGTAGTATAGGGGGGACTGAGGAGCAATGCAGGCACTGTTCCTGCACTGACAATCTTGACCTGGAAACAGCTGTGCTTTAATAACACAGTATTTTAAGCACAGATTATGCAGATCACAAAAGGAAGGTATTTTCAATGGCTGTAGGCAGCTCTTCCACTGAGACCAGTCAGCAAGGGAGAGAGAAGTGGATTGTTGAATGAAAGGATGCTTTTTTCCAAAGAAAATTTCTTCAGAAACAGAGCTCCAGGGGTGAACGTTGAAGAGTTCTACCATGTCCTTGAGAACAGGATTAGTGGAGTGAGGAGTCACAGGAGCAGCAATTGGCCTCGGCAGGATTTGTCAACTCCCACAGCACCTCCCCAAGTCCTGTGTTTATTTGGCTGTTGTGTAGCACATGGGGTGGAACTGAAAGTCACAGTTCTGGAAGAATATCCTCCATATTTAACCAGTGTGTGTTAAAGTTGGTTGTTTGTTTGGGGGGGGGGGGGGGGGGGGGGGGGGGGGGGGGGGGGGGGGGGGGGGGGGGGGGGGGGGGGGGGGGGG
>JBCJKH010051148.1:30368-40751 GCA_039877255.1 Loriculus beryllinus
GGTGAGGCACTGGAATGGGTTGCCCAAGGAAGTTGTGAATGCTCCATCCCTGGCTGTGTTCAAGGCCAGGTTTGACAGAGCCTTGGGTGACATGGTTTAGTGTGAGGTGTCCCTGCCCATTGCAGGGGGGTTGGAACAGAATGATCTGAAGATTCTTTCCAACCCTGACTGTTCTATGATTGTATCATTCTATGATTCTATGAAATATAAACCATGTAAGCATTGAAATTAGGACTGATTTGGGGTGCAGGAGCCTGACCCAGCAGCATGAAGCCAGCAAGTGAGCACCCGCCTGTGTTGATGGGTCTGGCTCCGGGTGTGGCTGCCGAAAGTTTGCGGGGTCACCCCTGTGTACAGAGCCTGGAAGTGAAACAAAGCTCTGGGGGTGACATGTGGTGAGGTGGTGGGAGCTGCTGGGAGGCGGTGTGAGGCTCCTGCTGTGAGCCCTGAGTGCCTTCAGAATGCAGTGGGACCGGCTGCCCTGGGCATTCCATTGGCCGCAGTTGCGACCAGACCTTTTGTTCCCTGTTAAGAGAAAGAAGTTTCTGAAGGCAGAACTGCTTTTTCATAGCAAAAGGCATTTGGTCTGCCAGCGAGAGACAGGCTGTTAATTTGTGAACCAAGTGTGGGTGGAGAGACAGTATGTATCCTTATCTACACCTTCTGAGGAGTATCAAAGTCTAGCTATTGAAACTACACTGTCTTCATTTCTAGTAAAGACTAATTTTACTCTTCTCAGGAGCTGGTGTATAAATCAGATTAGGACAACGACTCTATTGTCCCCCACTACTTGAATGCAGTTTTAAAATAATAATAAGACCACAGCAAACATCTTGTGAAATGGTGCGTTTAGTAACTGATGGTCAAGGCCAACTCAAGTAATCAGATGACTACAGCTCTGGAGAGATGGGAAATTACTGGCTTCTCTCGAATTTCCCTCAGCTCTTGGGAAGAAATACCCTGTGTTTCTTACCCATTTAGAAATATTCTTCCTTATTGCCATTTCGTATCAGCCAAGTTTTAACTCATCCTGACACAACTCTTTTGCAACCAGAGAGGTTAGATCCTCTCTTAAGCAGGGTCGTTCACACGAATATATGGGGATGGTGATTAAAGACACATTTATCAAGAGAGTTAAGCTCCTGCTCACTTAAGTCCATGGTAGGTGAAGCAATACCCGTACTCACTCTATCTGGTGGCACTAAAGAACCAGCAGCCTGCTGTAACACCTGTGCGAGGCTGGAGACCTGGTCCTGCCTTTGAAAATGCTTTCAAAGTAATCAGGATTTTAGCCAACTTTGAGGTCAGGCTTTGATCGGGGACTGTGAAGAACAAAACATTTCCCTCTGACTGCACGTTTCGAGATTACGCATTTTAGCAGCTCCGAACTGCATGGGGTTGCTGCAGACAATTAACACTGGCAAGGAGCCAAACCAAGAAAAATAACCAGAAACTCACCCCCACACCGTGCTAAGCTGCATGCTGTTTTGTCGCAAGCAAAATACTTGCTGAATAACAAATTCTTCATTTTAACAGCCTCTGCAGTTTTCCAGCATGGCTCACAGGCAAGGTCCTGCTTTAAGGTTTCTGGCTCTGTGATGCTCAACGCTACCACTGCAATTTGTAAAGAAAGTCACCTGGACCACCTCATTCCCTGCCTCTGATTCCTGTCTGTGAGCTGCAAATCATCCCTCCGTGTCTCATGGCAGAGGTAAATCTGTGCTGATGCTAGCGTGGTGAGCAGTGAGTAGGTTTGGCTTCAGACAGAGGGGAATTCTCCGTGCTTCTGCATTGGAAGTGCTGGTGCTTCCCACTGTCCAAAGCCCCAGAGCAGGGTCTTGGAGCAAGCCAAGGCCAGCACTCTCACTTGGGGTGTTAAAAGCTGATTTTTCTTCCCTCCCTGCTGAGTGCTCGCTTGCTTAAGCTGTGGCTCATGGCTTTTTTGGGCTGAATGTGATGCTGAGCAGGCTCTATTTTAACGGGTATGGAGGAGATTTGTTTCTTGGAAGCGTCTTCCCTTACACTAACATCTGACTCTGCTTTTCCCAAAAAGAGCTTTATTTTGCAATCAATTTTCTGTACCTACCATGTACATAGGAGACTCCCCCAAAGATGCAAAAGCTTGTACCATTCTTTTTCTGGTTTTTATGGCCTGCTCAGAAGTCTCTGCACTCACAATTACATCATCAGACCAAACTCTTCATAATCACAAATCGTTTAAAGCATTAAGCAACAAACATAGCTACATTAGAGCACAGAGAATCAAGTACATTCAATAAGCATTAGCAGCTAAAATGTTGCAGTTTCTGTGAATACATTAAAAGTGAGTGAAACCCCAGGAAGCAAAATTTCCTCTATGAAGAAATAATGTGGTAACTGTATTCCCGGGTGTGTAAGGGAGGAGACCAACTGCAACTTGGACTCAGGAGACAAGAGTGGAGAAGCAAAGGCATGTAATCAACTCATTAAAACAACATGTAGCCAACAAACACTGAAAAATATGGACATTTGAGATGGTAAGGTTTAAACTGACAGAGGAGAGATTTAAATTAGATAATAGGAAGAAGTTCTTTACTGTGAGGGTGGTGAGGTCCTGGCACAGGTTGCGCAGAGGAGCTGTGGCTGCCCCATCCCTGGCAGTGTTCAAGGCCAGGTTGGAAGATGGCCTAGAAGAAGGTGTCCCTGCCCATGGCAGGGGGGTTGAAACTGGGTGAGCTTTATGGTCCCTTCCAACTCAAACCGTTCTGTGATGCTGTGTTTCAAGATGCATCTTTCTGGTCTTACAAGTAAGCCCTAAAAGGTAAAATTTGATAACTGCAAAATAAATCCTTCAATGTAATACAGACATTTAAAGGATCACTGAAATTCAGGCTGTTTAAATGTTTGGGGTTTAAGTTGATCTGGTTTAAGAAGCACATTTTCTTATGTAGACACATAGAGTCTCAACACAGCAAAGAGAGAAGGAGCAGAAGTTGTGGAGGATTCAGTGAAGCCCATCCTCCACCACAAGCAGACTTCATGGGAAAAGCTTTGCCGGAGAAGGGAGCTGCAGAGAAACCCAGGGCTTGGCCCTGCATGGGATCTGCACAAGGGTTTGATACCATTTTGCCGGGGGAGGATGCCAAGACCCTCACCAGAATTGCACCATGGGACTGAATGGTGCAAAAACATCTCCCTTCACTGCTCCAAAAGACTTCCAGCCTTTTCGTGGGTATTACTATCTAACAGCAAAATTTCCTTGCAGCCTCAAACAAAATCTAATGTACGTGAACATGCTCCTTCATGGGAAAACAGCAAAGCAGAACAGAGTATTCACCCTGAGTCATTGCTCTATACTTATCATTCATTCCCAGAAGTGCCTGGTTTCTATTCCCAGTTTTCCAGCTCCTGGTGAAATCCTCTGGTATTCTGTTACATGGATATGTGTAGACACACGTAGGCATACACATGCATTTCCATCCTGGGCTCTCAGTTCTGTTTTTAAATGGCAAATTCCCTTATGTCTGCAACATGCACAGTTGTCCTACCTCTATCCCATGGGATGCCCTGCTGCATTGCCAAGAGAGCCCCAGGTGTCGTGGGCAGGGGCTGAGCCTGGGCTGACTGCAGAGTGGGAGCAGGCACCATGTGGGAGCAGTGAGGGAGGCTGGGCTGGCAGTACTCACTGCAGTTACACAAGCCACAATGTTTTCTGTTGTGCAACATCTTTGGGTTCAGAAGGGGAGGGTTTGTGTTTGGGGCTGTTTTTCCCAAAAGATTGACTTGGGATGAGCGCTGCTGGAAAATTCCACCTAAAAATGGCTTAGTAATTTCTCAACGTAGAATTAAAGAGAGATATTCCCTTTTATATGCGAAAAAATAATGCTGAGGTTTTGCAGAGAGATGCTATCCTCCCAAGGGAGACAACCATTACAGAGAGAGATGCTTACAAGGATGTGGCCATCAGCTTTTTAGTCGCTGCATGAAATTCTTGCATTCTCTGGCCACGCTGCAGCAAGTAGAAGTGCTAGAGTTTACCCTCAGTTCCCAGAGTGTCTCATCCACATGTTGATGCACAACACTTGGACCAGGTGGGGTCCCTGGGATGACCCAGCACTGGCCAGACCCACAGAGAAAGCAAGATGCTGGCAGCCTGCAATCAGTCAAACACGTCCCCTGCAGGAGCCGACGTGTTCACACCTCTGCTTTCCCTTGCTGTCTAGGAAGCAGCTGTGAAGGAACCACAGTGGTGCTCCTCAGCTCCCCAGAGAGAGAGTGATGGTCACAGCAAGGCACAGAGGTCTGTGCCATGGCCATGGCAGTGGCTGGCACCAGCGAGCATCAGAGCTCTCTGAGGCGCCACATCTTCCTTCTCCTGCCTGCTCTCCTAAGCAGCATAAAAAGAAGAGGGGAGTAACAGAAGCAACATCAGAAAGCCACACTAAGGTTGTATTCGTAGTCTTTAGGATTAGGAGATGCCAGCATCAGGACTGTCTGTAGCAAGTCAGCCCAGCTCTTGTACACACACACACCAAATGAGTGCTGTGCCACAGCCTTTGTCTGGGTGATCGCCCACTGCTTGCTCCTCGAGACCGTGCTGTGCTCGGTGCTACGTGGGCAACACTCTGCAGGTGAATCACTGTTGTGGTGTGAATGGATTCCTCTCTTTGCTCTGCCCACACCATGTCTAGGCAGAGATTGTCACAAAACCTAGAGCTCGCTCTGGCCACTACTGGTAGGGGAGGCTTTTATTAAGAAAGGTTTCTCAGTAAGGAAGAGTTTTATTCCAGAGTGAGCTGGACCCACCTTCTCTCAAAAGACTTTGCAGGATTTGTGGCTAGGGAGGTGGAAATGCACAGCTTGGGGCTGGTGCTAAAGCCAGGTATGGCCACGCTTCAAGGAAGCAACAATGAGCTTCTCAAGACAAAAAATCATGTGCCAAGGTCTCCAGCTGTTCACTGTTCACCATGGGTTCTCTGAGGTTTCCTTTCACACAATGAGGCAGAGAGTACCCCAGTTGCACTCGAGCACTGAGTAGCTAAATCATCAGGGGATGCTAAGGCACTGAGGTGGGTTGACAACTGGATGAATGACTGTGCCCAAAGGGTGGTGGTCAGCAGCACAAAGCCTAGACCGGTAACAGCAGTGTACCCCAGGGGTTAATACAGGGTCCAATCCTGTTCTACATCTTCATTAACAATCTGAATAATGGGCCACAGGGCACTCTCAGCAAGCTTGCTGATGACACTAAACTGGGAGGAGTGACTGATAATGCCAGACAGCCATGCTGCCACCCAGAGGGACCTCCACAGGCTGGAGTAAGGGCTATGAAGATGGTGAAGGGACTGGAGCATCCCTCGTGTGAGGAGAGGCTGAGAGAGCTGGGACTGTTCAATCTGGAGAAGGCTCAGGGGGATCTCATCAATGTACATAAATACCTAAAGGGAGGGTGCAGAGAGGACACAGCCAGGCCCTGCTCAGTGGTGCCCAGTGACAGGCCAAGAGGCAATGGGCACAACCTGAAACACAGGAGGTTCCCGCTGAATATCAGGAAACACTTTTTCACTGTGAGGGTGACTGAGCACTGGCACAGGCTGCCCAGAGAGGTGGTAGAGTCTCCATTCTCAGAGATATTCACATAGTCCTAGACAACCAGCTCTGGGAGCCCCTGCTGAAGCAGGGGTTTGGAGCAGATGACCTCCAGAGGTCCCTTTCAACCTCAACCATTCTGTGTAGCTGTGAGGCATTGGTACACTGTGCTGAGAGCCCCATGGAAATGCTCATGGATCATAGAATCATGGGGTGGTTAGGATTGGAAAGGACATTAAGATCATCCAGTTCCAACCCCTCTGCCATGGGCAGGTACACCTCACACTAAACCATGTCACCCAAGGCTCTGTCCAACCTTGCCTTGAACACTGCCAGGGATGGAACACTCACAACTTCCTTGGGCAACCCATTCCAGTGCCTCACCACCCTCACAGGAAAGAATTTCTTCCTTATATCCAACCTAAACCTCTCCCAGTTGCTTTTGTGCAGCAGAGTTTTGTCAGTGTAGGTGAAAAATCAAATAGAATCCTTCATCCCCATGCACTTGCGCTTTGGTCCTGGATTGCTAGGTCCAACATTTACCAAGCAACAATAGGAGAGATTCTGCCTCCTCACTTGTCCACCCAAGGCCATCCTGCTTAACACTATCATGCCACCAAACCCCACTTACACACCTTGTGGTGTTAAACCCACCAAAGCCAGCATTGAAGTAGCTTGTTTAGCTCCAGTTCACAACCTAGCTCTTAAAAAGATGCTCTTCAGCAGCTTCCTGCCCCACAATTGCATTCCTTGCTACCACCCCAGTGCTAACAATGGTGAGGGTCCATGCATCCATGGCCATTGAGCAGCCAGTGGTGAGGACAAGCCAAGGACCCAGGGCATCCTGGCAGCTGGTGTCTGTCCTACCTGTTTGGCCACACGCCTCCCTTTAAACAGGGACAGCCATCTGGCTGGAAGGGTGTGAGTTTAAAGCAGTAATAATACTCGGGCCGTAGGTAGCACTTTTCATCTGCAGCCTCAAATCTCTTGATAAATACTGCTCGCAGTAGCAGAGATCTGAAAAGAACAAAGGAATTGGGTCCGTGCCCATCTTGCTCCTTTGTAATATGCAAAGAGGGCCAGAAATCACTTTGTTCATGTTGGATTTTATTATTTATTTTTTTTTTTCCTAAGGTATTAAAAATGCAGATCTTCATTGCTCAAGAGAAAACAGCACATCTGTATCACAAGGCAGATCCTGAGCAGGTGACACTCAGGCAAACAGGGAAGTGATTTGTTCTCAAGCTACTTAAATCACCACCTTTTGTACCTTTCTGTTGTTATTGTTGTTACAACTCACTTGGGAGCAAAGAGTAAGACCTTGGCATAGCATTGTCACTGCTTGGGAGAGTTGGGATGCTCCAGCCATGGCTGAGATGCAGCTGCTGTGTCCAGCAGTGCCCAAGTGGTCTGTGCAGGGTATCAACCGTGATACAGGGACACCATGGCTTTGAAGAGCTTTGTGCCCTTTATCTTTGGCTCCTCTGAGAAGCTAGGGTTTGAGTCCATGTTTTGAGAATAGCACATGGAGGCTTCATGTTTATTGCTCTGGAAAACCCCCTTTTTAGCATTCTTTTAATGATGCAGGAAAGCATCAGCCCATGGGGACCAGCGTTCAGCTCCTCAAATGATATCTGCCCTCATCAGCAGGCACTTCTGGCTCCAAAGCCACCTTCCTTTAACCCTTCTGAGGTACATCCCTGGGAAATACCTCTCACTGGCTCCGGCATTCCCAGTGCTGCACGGGAACACCGATGCAGTGGGGAAAGGGGTGATGATTCACACGCCAAGACCCTGTTGGACCCACAGCCAGCCCAGCAGACGTGGAGATGCAGGTGGCATCTCCAGGCTCCCTCTGCCCTCCCCAGGCCCTAAATGGGAAGGCAAAGCTCTCCCAACCTACGCAAGGCAGGGCAAAAGTCTGGCACCCATTTACTGCCCCGCAGCGCTCGATCAAAGGGGCTCGGTCCAGGGAAACGTGCAGAGCAGAGCGTAGTCCTGAGGTGAGAGTGAAACAAGGGCTGTGGCCATCAGTGGGGCGTTTGGGCTGGAGAAGCCCTGCTAGTGTTAAGGGGATGCTAATGTCTCCCTTGGTGGTGGGAGCAGGGATGGTCCTGGGAGATCATAGTGGGGAAAAATGTCTCCTAAAGACAGCAGAGAGATGGCCAGACCAGGGACCAGGTTTTTAGCAGAGGACAGCATGGATGATGGTTCATTCACATCCTCATTTTTGTCCAGGTAATGCTGGTGGGCTTTCTAGCCTAGGTACTTGGGATGGTTATGGGATAAATGAATATCATATCTCCTCTTACACTGCACAGCTGGTGAGAGGGGAGGAGATAAGCGCCTACCTGTCCCAAATCCCATCAGTGCTTCACTGTAGGGACATTAGAGGCAGGAGCAGAGCTGGTGACACTGGGAACATGTGAAGCCCTTTCCCCAAGCACTTCCTGGCTAACAGGGCAAGACAGGGATGGGAGAGGAAAACAGGGTTCAAAAGCAGGAGGCAAAGACACCTGGATGTTGAGCGCTGAGCTGCATCATCATCCCCATCGGTCCATCTGTCTGCCTGACCTCCCAACAGCGGTGAGCCGGTGGGGGGGACATCCCCTTCCCAGCCCAGTGTCCCAGCACAAGCCCTCCATCCCAACTGGAGATGCTGGGGCAGGAGGACCTATTCTGGATAAGCAGAAAGGAGCCACACTGGCTCCCAAGAACCAGCTCCCTTGAGATGCTGATGGGCAGAAGCCAGGAGCCTGGCCAGGGGCTGCGTGCGCCAGATGCACGCTCCATCCCCTACCCCAGGCTCCGTGTCTGACTCGCCTCCCCCAGCTACAGCATCACCTGCCTGTTTATACGAGAGATTTGAAAGCTGTTACCTCCAACTCTTTTTATACCTCGGTCTAATCTAGATACTGTTAATGATATTTACTTTCAAGACGCTCACCTTAGATTGGCTTTTCAACATCTAAATTAAGCGTTCCATCCCAGTCTTTGATATCATGACGGCACTTCAGCTACCTTTGATCATATCTACTAAGTATTCTCATTAGTAATCAACATTACTTACTTAAAATAAACACATGTTTTCTTGAAGCTTTGTGGTTATGCTTAATCAGCCGCAAAAATTCCCCTTAAGACGGTTTGTATCATTCAAGGGCATTTGCGTCCATAACCCTGTAAATAGCTGTTGTTTTCCGTGTGCTCTCCAAAATGCTGTCTCCTGAGATCTGACTTTCCATTAAAAGGATGTGATATCCATAACATCCATCCCCCCTCCACTAAACCGCTGTTCGATACTGCTGTGTAAACTCAATAGTGGGGAGAATCATTGCCAGCAAACTCCATCTTTCTCATCCTGGACCATCAGCTTTGGCAGAGGTGATGCTGATCCTGATCTCTGACTTCCCAGCACCAGTGAAACCACCTGAATCATTGCAGACCTTGTAAGAGGCTGGTGGTGCTTTGAATGGGAGACAGGTACCTACTGCTGGTGCCCTCAGACCATGCCATGTGATTTAGACAATACAGGTCCTTACAATAAATGTCCCTCTGAGAAGCAGAAAATGGTGAGAAACTTTTATGTTTTGGGTAAGCTGTGTGTGAATCAGCTGCTATTGCTGCACGCTGGGCAGATAAACCTGGCTCAGAGTCCTGCATCCAACATACTTCACATTGCTAATGAGTAGCTTTGTGCATGAGCAGCCCTGACTCATCCCGGACTGCATCTAAGGAAGCCTCCAGGGGAGTCAAATAGCTGTCTCCCATCTTCCTCCAGATCTGAGTGTGTCCCCGTATCCCCTTGCCTCTACTCTTGTTCCCCCCTGTTCCTCAACTACTTCCTTAGGACACCTATCCTCTTGTCCCACATCTTGGGGTGGCCCCAGATCCCCAAATCCACCTGCAGCCACTCACACAGGGGTGGCAAAAGTGATGGACCGCAGGAGACAGTGAGGATGATGCAGGACCTCTCCAGCCCACCTGTCTCTAACGGGAGAGGACCACGCTGCCTCCCTGCCCAGTGGGTACAGAGGGATTAGGGACACAAAACCCTTGCCAGGGGGGATTTCACAGGGTCTAAATCTTTCCTGCTGCTGCTTCAGCCCATCCCCTCCACCCTTTGATGTCAACTGGAGGCACCAGGTCTAAAAGAGCCACTGCTGTTGATTAGACCTAATTAGTCCCTAATGCCTTCTTAAATCCCATTTTAAAAGGGAGCCATTCAGCACATCCAGGGCTGAGGCAGCCCTGACTGAAGGCAAAGCCAAGGGGTGCTCCCTCAAAAGGAGGGAGGATGCTGGCCAGGCAATTCAAGAGGGCCAGGGGACTGAGTAGATATCAATTTTCACAGCATCGGCTCATGTGGGATGGGCAGGAGGACACGCAGCATCCCCACAAAGCTGGGGCACCCCAAATGCATGGCTTCTTTCCATGGAGGAATCTGGTGCTGGGGACTGCTCGTTTCATCCCTGAGAGGAGACGCAGACTTGTGATGGGGGCAGGAGCTGTTAGCGAGGTGAGGAGGAGGAAAGCGGATGAAGGCTTCGGCAGTGCATCAGGTTTGACTCGCAATAGCAGTGTTTCTCTAAACAGATGTACCTTTAGACATTGGTTCTATTGATCTCTTCAATCAATACACCTTGTGGGTGAATCCTTGGCTGGGGAGAGGAAAGCACCACCCCTTCTACCTAACTCGTCTCCCACCAACACAAGACGTATGAACACAGCACAAGACATATCAACACAGCCTGTGACAAGCAAGCTCTACAAGTTATTTCTTATTCTTTCTATATTCTTCTATTTTTTAAGATTTTA
>JBCJKH010051149.1:15457-34038 GCA_039877255.1 Loriculus beryllinus
AGCAGGGGGTGGTGCACAGGGAGGCAGAAACCTGGGCATGTGTCTCTCTGGCTTGGTGACAATACTACAAAGCTCACATATGCCCCCAGCACAGCACAGAGCAGTCACTAGCTGGTTCCTTGGCACAGTACAGCTAATGCAGCTAACATGGCACAAGCATATATTTTGAATGAGTAAAGAGAGGCAAAGGGTGAGTCAGAAATATACTCCAGGAGGCAAAGTGAACTCATTGAAGTGGGCAGGAGCTCAGGGACAGAGCTGTGGGAGTGGTGGAGGAATATCAGCCACAGGCTGGGACCGGTGGCAAAGGCTTACAGGCAGGTAATTTTTGTGTGTTTCTGTGCACAGACCTGAGCCATCAGTGCCTGAAGCAGTTTGCTTCTTGATTACCTCACCAGCTTGAGCAATCTCTAAATCAAGAGATTTAGAGCTCTGAAAAACAGTTTAATGATGACAAAATGTAAGCATTGTTTTTGAAAATGCTGCACAGGTATGAGAAAAGAGCAGGATAACAGAGAACTGTAACTACCACTTGTTTGGCTTTGTGCTGAGTAAAAGATGAGAGAGAGAGAAAAAGGATCTTCTAATAGTACCATGAATCTTAACAGTGTAAGACACTCAGACCACAAAACATATTTCAGAGCCTCACTTCCCATCCTATGCAGCAGTGCAGTGATATAGGGATGGTTATTGAGACAATATCTGATGCCTGCAGACAAAATGTTTATTTGATTTTATAAAAGAAGTGAGCTGCAAGTATGGCTCATGAGTGCAAACTGGGAAAGAGGACAGATATTTCCAAAGCTATTGTCGATCTCCTTACATGGACATGATTTGACTCCTGCACATACTTGAGAGGGACCCATGCCTCAACATGTGAATCTGAACTGAACTGTATTCACAGGTTTTGGTTTGTTATGAACCTAAGCTCAAAAAAAAAAAAAAAAAAAAAAAAAAAAAAAACCACAAATAAAAACCCTAAAATGAGATCAGGGCATGATTTGAAAAACAACAACAATCCAACCGCTCTGGAATAATGGGAGCAGATGTACATATTTCTTAGCAGTGAAAGAACTAAAATGCAGGTATTTTCTGACTCAGATAAATTTTAGGTTTCCTGTGTGTATGGTTGAGACTGTAAGTTTGGAGAGAGACTGCTGTGGGAAGATGAAAGTTCCCTTGCCAGATGACGACTTGGCTCTTTTTGTTCAAATACACATGTTTTCAAGATTATTTGCTTTGTGATAGACAGCTCTAAATCCAGAGTTTTCAGTCTGTTAACAGAACTTCTGAACTTATTAAATGCATGTGCAACAGGCAGAATTCAGGGAAACTGAAACCTGTTGTATGTCTGCCAAAAAGAATAACACATCTGCAAGAAGGAATACCAAATTGGGATACCAAGCGCACTAAGCGCAGGAACACAGGACTTTCAGAGTACCTGGAGTAGATGTAGGATGACCTGTGTTTGCAGAACTAGGCTTGAAGCCATGGCAAATCTGTCCCCAAAATGTCTAGTTATCCGGTTGGCACACTGCAAAATATCAGACATTTTGGATCTTCAGCTGTTTAGCTGACCAACATATGTCACTAGGCTAGTTTTGCAAGGTGGTTCAAATTTTTAAATCAAATATCTAAAATGCAAATCCTTTTGTATTGAAGGAGTAACAAAATGTAGACACAGAAAATACTAAAAAGAACCCCAACAACCAAACCATCAGTCTGCGTTCGTCTGAAACTGTGTCTCCTGGATCTGTAGAGCTGCTAGCCAAGCTGAACTTGATGTGTAGCATGCTCCAACTTGAAGCAAAGCTTTGAGGAGGAGAAGGTGCACAGGCTGCTGAGCACGTCCCTGGGACAGAGCAGGAAGTACGGCTCTAAGTGTGTGTCAAGATACAAAGAAAGCAACCAGACTTGGATAAGCTAAATCCCTGCTTTATGGTTTGGCTTTTCTGCTAAGGAACAGCTTTTGAAAAGACCCATTTCCCTCCCACTGGGCAACTAACTTCACCCAGAGCAGAATGGGAGCAGAATGGCAAAGCCCTTGCTCTTTTTCCCAGTGCTGACAGTAACACACAGACAAGTGCTGCATCATTTCCAGACAGCCTCCATACCTGAAACTGGTGAGCTCAGTAAGTTGCAAACAGGGCCACGGTATACTCAAAACTTGAGGGTTAACTGCATTAGCTTGGGTCATGCTTGAACATGCCGATACCAGCCTTTCATAAGAGACTGAAGTTCTTGGGGTTCAGCTGGAAGGTAAGGTCAGAAGCTGACATTTTTTTATTCTAGTTTTTATAATTTCCGCCTTCAAACATACAGAAGTCCATTTCCTCACTTAAAAGTTAGTATTGTGATAGCAATACCAATACAATGGAGGAATACATGTCATTCAAATGGTATCACAGACTAATGTAGGCAACTGTGTAAAAAGCTATAAAATGGTTAGTGTTTGCGTGCACAACCTTTGTTTTGCTGGGACAGATTTCAGCTTTTTCAGCTGTCTGAAAACACAGACGAAGACCGGCTGTCCTTGTAGCCTGTTAGCTCTCCTCCAGAGCTGGATGACTGCTCATAAAATCAAAGCAAACCCTCCAAACTGGCCTCAGCTAAGCCATCCTGCATCACTTCTGTTATCTGTTGACTAATACAGGACCAGCTGTCTAGTCAGTGAAACAGAATCATTAAGTTAGAGAGATTGTAGAAAACGGAGACTGGGAGGCCCCTTAAAGGTCACCTGGCCCATCTGCTGCCCCATGGCAGATTCATTGTTACCTGCACCACTTCTCTCTGGTTTGTCTAACCTGTTTTTTAACATTATCAGTGATGGATATTCCAGAATTAGCCATCATTAGGTAAAAAGTAAAATATGTGCTTCACGAAAAATACAACTGTTCAGCTAGTAGCCTCTTTCTATGCGGTTAATCTGATGTCCAACACATCCACTGTGTGGTTTATTAATGCTTCAAGGAAACATGCTGATCCTTTGGAAAATGGGAGTTACATGATAACTTTTGCCTGTAAGATTGTTACTGGCAATGTGCACGGATGAATTTTGGCTAGATGGGATTTTTGTTTGCCTTTAAACCTGAATTGTAACAAATGTGATCAGTTTACAATTCTCCAAGAGAAACTGCACTGTGACAGGGATGGGAGTGTTTGCTTCCAACCTACGCAGGCCAGACAGCACACATCCTAGCAGAGGATGTTGCTCACCCACTGGCACTTGCTTTAATTAACATACCAGGGCTTTTTAATCTGTGCAATGATTAAGCATGGCCATAACCCTTTATACATCCCATCTGCACTCCTTTTAACTGTCCTCAGCCTCTCTCAGCATACATAATTTCAGAGTTTACAGTAAAGTTACTCTAGTGCCTTCATGTTTCACTGTTTTGCTATTTCCCAGGCACATACCCAAGGAAGATGTGAATGCTCCATCCCTTGCGGTGTTCAAGGCCGGGTAGGAAAGAGCCTTGGGTGACATGGTTTAGTGTGAGGTGTCCCTGCCCGTGGCAGGGGGATTGGAAATAGATGATTTTAAGGTCCTTTCCAACCCTAACTATTCTATGATTCCATACTGAGAAGTTCTTGTGCAATGGCATGTTACTGATTTCACTGAGACTACTCAGCTCCTTCTTTGCCTACCCAAGACATAAGGTAAAATAGACTGAACTCTGTTTGGTGTGTCTTCCTCTTCTTTTACTCTATTTTTCATCGTTGAGCATGGTTTTTATGGAGGGGGTTAAAGTGCCTCCCAAAAGCCTCACAGCTCAGTGCCACAGTCATTACTAATGACTGTAGTCGTTCTCCTAGAAGATTGCCATATGTTCCTCAGCAAGTCTCTTCCACACTTCAGGTCCAGTTACTTCTTCCCAGTAGCTCTTGGGAATGGCACCAAATTGTTTCCTGCAGCCTAGCATCCTACCAGTGCTATCAAGCTAGCATCCTCATACGGTTCAAACAGTCAGTGCTAGAGTAACAGAAACACATAAGCACACCATTATCATATTATGGAGGGGTTTTTTTAATCTCAAATGTCCACATCTTAATTCCAGTCAAATTAACACAACTCCTAAACACTCTTGTAGGGACTGCAAGTGGGTGGAAAGGAAGAATGTTTGTAAATGGATGAGATAAAACAACAGGAAGAGTTTTTTGCAGAAGAGGCAATTTCAGAGATCATCCCAGGCTCTGCTGCATGGCAGTGTCTCTGAATGCCCTCATACTTACTGATGAAGAGTAATTGACTCTTGGGTGTTACCAGTTATTCAGCTTCTGAATTGTACTACTTATAGTATGTTTTCAACATTTTTCCAAAATTCTGTACTTCACAGGAAGATGAAGGAAAATCCAGCAATGGAACTAGCCAATAGGACTGACTGTCATTCAGCATGTATGTGTAAAGTTGTATTAAAGTAGCTGTAAGGAAAATGAGAATCTACCCTCTTTAACTTGTACTCTTATACAGTTTGAGAAGCTAGCACAAAGCTTGTATCCCCTTATTGAATTCATGGAATATAAATCAGAGAATTCTTTTTCCCATTTATTTATTTATTTGTTTTAATTTCTGAATCTGCTCCATTTAATACTGGAAAGTTCCAGTGATAGTATAAAACTTGTTTATCCATATCAGGTACTGCAGGTTTACCATCAATTCCTGACTTACCAGCAGCTTTCTACATCAGTTTGACTTTCTTTATAACCTTATATTCTGGTATTTTTCTAGTCTGAAGTTTCCTAATTTGCAAGATATAGCCTGACAGATATTGACTATACTGAACAACCTCATCTCTGGCAGATCAAAATTCCCTGTGCCTAGCAGAGCAGACACATCTGTACTACTTGCTTCCTAACGCAGGACTCCTAGAGTTTCATTTTTTTGCATCACTTAAGAAACATTAAAATTTGGGAAGCATGCAAGCCAAAAGATATGATGCTCTTAGGAGTTGCACTGCAGTCTGAGTGTTTGTTGTCTGTTGCCTTTGTTTTGTTTTGTTGGTTTCTTTTTTTTGTTTTATTTGAACCTTATCCAAAGTACTTGAATGTGATGGAATTAGCGCTAAACTGCTGGCCTACCACTTATTATCTTTTTCTCCCTATGACATATTCTCCTGATTGGTAACTGCTCTTGTCTGAGTAGATTTGGTTGAGTGCAGCTTTTGTCTGAGTATTTTAAATCTCTCTCAGCATGAAGCCCCAAAGAGAGAGTTAAGGAAGAAAAAATTAAGAAATTCCTGGGGGCAAAGAAATTGAACTAAAATCCTACTCTCACATATGCTTTTTAATGTCTGCACATGTATCCAAAAGAACAAAATATCTGTGAATTACCTTTGCCAGTATTTCTCAACAAATCACCAGAAGCTTTCAATATGCAAGAAACACTGTACATTTTCCCCACTTTTTTAAACATCACAGTACAATCAGATATAAATAGATTACTCTTGGTTTCAACATAGCTTCATACCATCCAGGAATAAGGCAGCAGAAAAGCCTCTCAGGTAAAAGAAGAGATTCCATTAAGAAATAACTACTGAAACACTGTCTTTGTTAAGAAAAATTAGCAGTTGAAAGACACTTGCCTTTCAAAATCTCTGCTTTGATTCCTGTCAGGTGCAGAAGCAGTGATATATGACATGACATTCATCAGTTAATTTTCAACATAAAATCATGGGATGATTTTTCTCTGATTGAGGGGATGGGAAAGCAAGCTTTTTTTTTTTTTCTTTAAATGAGCTTGAAGAATAATTTAAATTCCTTTCAAATATCAAGCTGTGGTTAGAAGAAACCGGACAAATCATTTTAATATTTAGATTTTGCCTGTTCCCAATGTTTTTCTTTTTAAAACATTTTACTTCCCATCATTTCAGATGTCACTTACAGGAATATTTTCCCCCTGTTTTTAAGATATCTCCTGTTCACATTTGTCTGCAGACCTCATTATGCCTTCTTACAGGTTTCTTTGGGACCAGTTGGCTCTTCTGCAGTGCCTTCCAATTGAGAGGTTTTCAAAGTGGTTTTTTTTTATTTTTTATCTTCCTGTGACTGTTTAGTATTATGCTGGCTTTTTTTATTTAATAGTTGGCTGCTCTAATGTTTCCTTCTCATCATTCTCCACTGATTCCCAGCACATTTTTGTTTTACAGGTGCATATTGTTTTGTTCATTTTTCTTTGTGTGTCATTTTTCTTAACCTCTGGATTCTACAGTTAGCATGAGTCTGTCTTTTTAATTTAGAAATTCAGCTAGAATAATCAAGCAGAGGGACTTGCGAGTAGTAACTGCTAATAGCTGAATTCCAAGGTCTGTGCTCCAGCTGAGAGATCAAGACAGAAGGGGTGACTGGTCCTATTTCACTTTGAGTACCTCAATGTAGCTTTGATGACTGCAACAGGTCATTTCCACTTGTCCAAAACCTGCCCCTTTGGATTTTTACACGGGCTGTGCAAAAAGAGAAACTGAAAAGCCAGTAAAAATACTCATGGGTATAAGTGAGTTTAAAATCAGGCAGTGAAAGTAACTATATAGGTTTATCATGATCCTACATCCCTGTTTTTTTGGCTGTATCAATGGTTTGAGGTTATAAACATAACCCAGGCCCGTCTTTTGGGTTTGTTCCTGACACAGGACTTTTGCTCTCTTCCCTTGTCACCAGTCTTCTAGCTTGGAAGTGTGACTGCCTGTTTTTGTCTCAGTGCAGTGTAGGGAAAGCAAACATCTGCAGCAAGAATCATAGTGGAGCCTTCGGTGAAAGAGGAAGAATGTACTTTGGAAAAGCAAATGTTCAAAAGCAGTCATAGCTGCTGCTCTGCACAGAGTGACTAAGCTCTCTGAGCATGGATTTGCCAACAGAAACGCAGTTTAACTCAGTGTTTCCATGAAACTAGTGAACTGACAGTCATATGTCGAAATCTGGTACTACCATGTAATAGCTTCCATCAACTTTAGTGAACTTTTTGCTGTGGGAAGAGATGAATAAATCCAGTGTATCTGATTTATTATCTTTGCTGTGCTGCCATGTAAGAGCAAGACACTTGCAAGCAGTATATGCATACCGAGTCAGGGAAGGTCTCTGCCCCAAGGAGCTTCGGGTCTACACGGGACAGGAGGTCAGACAGGAGGAGAACAGAAGTCAGAGGTAATGTGACCAACAGAAAGCTAACTCATATATCCCCAGTTCAAGGATGTCTTTCTCTAACACTCTCACAGAGCTAGCGTCCTGTGATATGTTACATATCCTTCACGCACCAAAATGCAGCTCTGCTTTCTGGTTCTTCACAACAGGAGGGAGCATAGCATCTGGTCTATGTGAACAGAAGTGAGTAAACTAAAAAGTTTGTCGAATCTAAAAGCTGTTCATTCTATTTCTTATATGAACCAGCTTTGTGTTATCTAACCTGCAATTATTTGCTGTCAATATTTTCCTCGAAAACTTTCAACTAGACATAGGATTGAATGATCACAAAACAGTAAATGTTTTCTTTTTTGGCAATTGAGTATGAAAACCTGGCTGTAAAAACCATAATAGTGCAATTGAAGACCAAAAATGTAACATAGGTGTGCATGCAAAGCTAATGTAACATGAGGTTTGGTGTTAGAAGTATTTATTGACTGGTACAGAAAAAAAAATAACCCAAAACAAAACAAACAAACAACTTCTTCTCAATAAATTTCAGGATTATTAAAAGATAATTTAGAAAACAGAAGGGGTGTCAAGAATATTTAGTCTTTTATTGCCTGCTCTTGATGCACATGTGGAGTCATGTTTGGACATGCACCCCTTGCTTCTCTAAATTACTCACCACCTTTGTACAACACAATAAACAAGAGTTTTCATCCACCTAACTTCCAGATATGACAACCTATGAGTAAAAGATCTGCATGTCATCAAACCCTGCACTGAGTAATTTTCCTTTAAATACACCATTTTCAATTTATCTCAAAGTCCAGCTTACTTCTGAGTATCCCTTTTTTTAGGTGGTACCATCAAACTGTGTCAACATTATAGGATTATGAAGTGGGATCACTTACCCTGTCAACTCTGGCTTCACATTGATACTTGCAGCAGAGCAGGTGCTGTATTTTATTAGTTACAGAGATTCATTGTGCATCCAGAAACTGCCCTCTGCACCCTGCTTTTATAATAGGATACAATACAGCTGAGCAAATACAACCTCTATAATATATATGAAATATAGGAAGATAATAGGAGCAGAATATCTCTCCTATTAGGTACAGTGTGAACACTGAATCAGAAAAACAGAGACACTTTGCAAGATGAGGAAAAAGGAGAAGGGAAAAATGTGTTTAAGGTCTGCCATGAAGGCCTAGGAAACCCTGCTTAAAGGATTTCTGTTCTAACCAACTGTGTAATCCGTACCAAAGGCTGAATGCAATTACAACTTCAGTGTATTTCCATACCAGACTTTAGTTAAATTCTAAACATTACAGTCAAATAGGGGAAAAAAGCCTCACAAAACAAATCCAATGTACTAATCATTAGTAACTGCTGACTAATGAACTGACAGTAATTCCCGAGCCCAAACAGCTTAATCAGTTTGTTTCTACTTACCTCCATTTGTCTCTTGGATATTTAAAGCAAAGGCTCATTTTGTCCTGCAGATTCGGTGCTGCTGCTCAGTATTATCTTGCTTGATCATAAAAAGGCTTCTGACCAAAAGGAAGAGGAAAGCAATACGTAAAACAAACACAGAAGCCCAAGAGGAAGGCTACACCCTAAAGACCAGCACTAATAGCAACTTCGAGACAGGGAAAAGAGAGAACACTCCCAGTTACTAACTTTTTCCATTGATACATCTGTTACAAAACAATTTAGCTGCAAACTTCTCTTCCTTCTTTCAAGCAATGCTTTACTTTATGTGTAAATCTCAGATAAATTACATATGAGTGCGTGTGTGTGTGTGTGCGTGGTGGAGGGGAGTTGCTTTTTCTTTTTCTTTTTCTTTTTTTTGTTTTGGACCAAGTAAGCAAATTAGTGAAATTCAAACTAGAAGCTCAGCTGACTGCTTTAAAAGAGTAATGCTAGGCAGTAATTATCACAAGGTGCATTTATCCATGTCCATACTTCAGACTGTTTTATTTTCTTTTTCCAAAAGTCTTCAATGGAAGCAGAGTCATATTTGAAATAACCACCTATGTGACTTTCTGGCCAGAAAGCCTTAATGCAGTGGAGGTGAATGTTTATTTGATTAATAACTTAATTTTTTAAGAGGTTGATGAGTAAACAAGGAAAATATACCAAACTGTCCTTACCTCAGAGTGGTTTTTAGTGCCAAAAAAGAACTGCATTGAGAAGGAGAGCTCATGGTTTCACCTCAAAAGACTTTAAGACATGCAGAAGGGCACAGTGGGATTTACTGCAGCAGCAGAAGCTACTGGGACCAGCTGTGTTTTCACCCCCTTGCCTCGGTGGATTTAAGCTTTTCCAAGCTCCAAGGCTGTTCCTTGGGGTAGGTCATACAGTAGCTATGCATGTGAGCCCACAAAGGCTGTATGGAAACTTTTGTCACTGATGTTTAATATGTAGCTTGGAACAAATAACAAACAATTTGTTTCAAATTAAAAAGCTTTTACAGTTACATTTTCCCAAATGTTAGTCAGAAAGGAAAACAAGGAATGTGTCACCTTTGCAAATTCCCAGCGTGTAATAAACTCACTTGTTTTCAGACAGTTAGGATCAGATTCTCCCCTTGCCTCAGAATAAATCTGGAACTAATTCAGGGAGGCTGAGAGAAATTAAGGTTGTTCCATTCGGTAGGGTATATGAAGTCTGCCTTGAGCCCACAGCCAGAAAATGCTGTATCCAGTAGCAGAGGTTTGAAAGAACTGCTGCAGGCAGTAAGGTTTACAGTGGTCCTATTAAAGGTAATCTTTCCTGTGACATCTTGTTGTTGCAGTTTTCCATCTCCACATGCTGAGGTGATATGCTGAAGGGCTTTTTAAAAGTTGTTTAAGGAGGCAAACAGATCATGTAGAAAGGCGAATAGCTTATGGGAGAAAGGAATCTTCTGGTTCCCACCTGGGATATTCAAACAGACCTCACGGCATGTTGTTCCCAAATCCACTTAGACCCAATGGAGCAGGCACGCCTATATCCTTGGTGCTCCTTGAAAACTGCAATCAACATATCTGCAGTCAGCATATCTAGCTCCAAGTCTTGTTTTCCAAAGGAGTTTCCTCATGTATGCTCCTCTCAAACCAAAGAGCCTTTCCATCCAGACTGTGAAACGAAGGTCATTCAGTAAATTATGGCCGTGGGATTAAAGGCCAGGAAAGGCAGAAGTGTCCCCACCCCTGAATTACACATTCCCTTTAATCTGAAAACTGGGAAAAAGTAACACCCCCAGTAAGAATGCAAAATTAGATCTATGTCTCCTCTCCGACGCAGTGGAGCCCCATGCAAATCCTAGAGCAGAATATGGCCAAGGTTTTAAGACTGAGGTCTTAAAGCACTGTATGAAGGCTGAGAACTGGTTTCAGAGGGAGAGGATAATTGAGTTACACCACTGAAGTCCTTGTGTATAAAACCAGACTTTTAAAAGAATGCAGGAGCGACCCCATTTTTAAAGAGTCTTTTTTGATTGACTGCTCATTTTGGTCTGGCACAACATGCAGTTACAAAGCAGCATGCTTTTTACACCCCTTTATAATTTTCTCTCAGAAAAAGCATTCACAAATGCTGCCTTTGTAGCTGGCTAAAAGCTTGACACACCAACTCTGAATAATTGAGCCAGGTTAATGGAAGAATATCATTTACATGCCTCCCAATTACTTTTAATGAGCCCAGTTGGTGAAAGTGTTTAGAGTAATTGCCAGCTATGGCTTTGTTTGGTTTTGTACTTTCTCACTGTTCACAGAGCTGGTAACCTTGCAAAGGAAAATTAGTGGACTAATTCAAGCACAGTTATATTTAGGCTACTACTTTACAATGGGCTTTATGTACCTTGAAGCAGAATATTTTCTACCTCATTATTAATGCAGCATTGCCAGCAGCATAAGTGGCTGCATCAGGATTACCAAACCCTGCTATACATGCAAGCAAGGACATGGTCTATAGTCAATCCAGAGGCTAGTTACCACCAGAATAGTGAAATTGTCCTGTTCTCCCCTCTCTGTATCATTCTGTATATTAAGTTTACTAATACTTGAGCATAATATATACTTAGCTGTTGTAATTCATTGGGTTTAAGTATATGATTACACTTTATTTTGTACACAACCTCTTTTGCATTGCTGCTTGCCTGCACATACGGTGAGCTGGTTTAGGGAATTAAAAGGGCAGTAAAGTATATCCATAGATAGAGGAAAGTTTTTTCTGCCCATTTAATTACCTGAGCTGGGTCTCAAGGTAGATAGCAACAGGGCTGGCACAAGGCAAGTGGTAGGAATGGGTGTCTCAGGACATTGCATGGGGAAGAGAGGTGTGAGGAGCAGATTATCTCATATGATTTTAAGATTGTCTAGATGGACTTTTAGCTGGAGACTGACTGTCTAGTGTAGCTGTATGACACCCAACCACTGGTCTAGCTGGCTATTCCATACAGCAGGAGCTGTGATGGAAAGCTGGCTGCAGCTGGGAAGGTGCTTAGTGGGCAAAGGCATTGAAAGCCCTTACTCTCCAGTCTGCACAGATGCACTGGCACTAAGGGTGTATTTTTATGGCTCTTGGCCTTATTCTGGTGCAGTTGTTCTGCAGAGGTAAGGACAGCTCTAGGCTAGCAGTGCTTCAGTCAGGCTTTGATTCTTCAAGACAAGGCCACTACTAATTTGCTGTGCTTGTCTCATTGGCATGTCACTCATTACTTCTGCTTCTGGTGGTGCAGGAGATATGCAGACATGGAGGCAAGACTTCCAGTTCTTAACACAACGCAATGCACCCTTAATGGATAGCTATTCAAAAGAGCCCAACAGGGTGGAGCTGAGAATCTGCACAACTTCAACTTCAACTGATTTATTCAAAGTCATCAGTGAACAAGTCTGTGACTGCCAGATCAGATCTGCTAACTTGTAGAGAAAGTGGATACCTTGCACAGCATTACACACTCCGGTACTGTGGTCCAACACTACAGGCTTCAGCGTTACAAACACAGGTTTCTCCAGAGTTCAGGCCACGGTTGATGTGACAGCTTGAGTAGGCACTTCCCAAGTCTAATTTTTGGATTTGTGCCCTCAAGACTTTGCCTGTTAATCTTTCAGCTCTGGAAGGACTCTATGGGCTTGGGCCGCAGACTTCATATACATTAATACACACTATTTTATACAGCATAAATGCCTGTGAAGTGGGGTGATGTCCACTGCAATGACTACTAATGATCTCCATAAAGCAGTGGAGCTGATTGTACTTTGCGTTGTTTGGGAACAAAGATCGATGCAAATTAAATTTGTTCTCACAATAGCAGCAGGGTCCCTGGGAAAGCAGAGAAGAACTGGCAAAAGGCATTTTAGAATAGATGTTACAAAGTGATTTACAGAAGATTAAAGGATGACGTAAAATACCAGTAACCATGAAAAGCCTGGAGGCTATTCTGGAATATTTTGAAGCAGTAAAATTTACTCTTGGGAAGCATAACAGGAAAATAGAAACAGAGGAATCAACCTGTGCTTAGAGGGGACTGTATTGTAAATTCTTTTCAATCAACAATAATTTTTCCACAAAGGGTCAGGCCCATATAGCTGTGTTGTAACTGCTGCACAGGAATCTTAATGGTGCAGAAAATGGTGAAGGACATCTGTGCAGTTCTTTTTAAAGAGTCAGAATATACTGTTTGCAGACAGGATTGGGAATAAGGGATCTCACTTGTTCCTTGGGACTGCCAGCTAGCTACAGGGCTTGAGGTCAACAGACGGCAATAAAGTTAATTAAGGGCAATAATGTGATTAGGTTGGAAAGTGAGTTGGTGAACAGAGTGGTTGAATTTGTCCCTCCTGTTCAGTAAAATATTAAAGCCTCTTTACATTGTTTTCCTCTCTGGTATCTCTTCTTTCTCTCTCCGTCCCTCTCATCCCCACCCAACCCTAATTTCTCCTTCGCTTTTTTTCTTAATCCTTTTTTACAGAGAGGCCCAGCACACCCTCCACCTCACATTTTTGTCAAGAAAATGCCATGCACACTGTAGTTTTGTGATGTTTGATTATACTATTGATCCTTCTGAGATAATCCTTTGGAAAAACTGATCTCCCATGGACCGTGTTGTCCAAGGTGTCCATTTCACAGCCTTCTCAGGACAGCTGCTTTCCGCGGCACAGTGAGTCACAGGAGCAGGATGCAATTTGGGATGAGCAAGCCGGGATGTCTCAGATGGAGATCTCCACCCAGCACTCAGCAGTGTGTTTATGACTGACCAAAGCCACCCCCACAGGCATGACTGGCTGCACGGCGCCGTGCGCTTGCTTCCCATGTGTCTGGTGGAGAATTCCCAGGTTCGGGACCTCGGAAGTGTGCTGAAAGAGCCGGTCTCAGCCCAGAATGGGCCAACACATCAGCTCCAGCTCACACCTCGCGAACAAACAGAATGGCTCTGTAAGCCCAGAAACACATTTTCCCAGTGAGCGTTGCTTTCCTCAAGACGTTTGGAGCCTCCCTGCACTAGAAACCCCCCTTTCGGGCCGGCTCCAGCCCGGAATCCGTTGGGGCACCCCGGCTCAGGCAGGGGGTGACGGCTTCGCTGGTGCCTGAGGCCGCTGCGGCGCGGTAGGAGAGCGGCAGCGGCGCCCGCGGCGCGGCCACGGCGGAGGAGGATCTCCCCCGCCAGCGGAGCCTTCGCCGCGAGATGGCGCCGTCCCCATTGCAATGAGAGGCCTCTTGCCGCCGTTCCCCCGCCGGGGCTAAGGGCCCGTTGCGGAGGCAAAAGTCTTTGTTTCAGTGTCGCTTCCGGCCACCGTGGCCCTGTCTGACCATGGCAGGCTGCGGCTGACCCTGGCACTCGTCACTCGGGCACTCGTCACTCGGGCACTCGTCAAGGGGGATGGCGGCCGGGACCCATCATCCCGAGCTCCCCAGTGAGCTAAACGTGGCACCCTGGTCTATGCTGGGACAGGCCCAGCTCCCATGGGGTCACCGTAACGGGGTCTTGCTCCTTCAAGAGCAAGAAATGAGCACAAACTGGCTTTGGTTCATCGTCGGTAACAGTTTAGCGTGGTACAAGCCCAGTTCTGAGCGTACCACCAGCACCTGCCTGATGTTACTCAGGATATCCACTCAATATCACCTGTATCAGTGCTGAAGCTTTTTGTGGTATAGGTGGTCACAGAATCATAGAATGGTTTGGGTTGGAAAGGACATTAGGATCACCTAGTTCCTACTCCCCTGCCATGGGCAGGGATTTCTTATACTAGACCATGTATCTCAAAGCTCTGTCCAATCTGCCCTTGAACGCTGCCAGGGATGGAGCATTTACCAGTTCCTTGGGCAACCTGTGTCAGTGCCTCATCACCCTCACAGTAGAGAACTTCTTCCTTATATCTAACCTGAACTTCCCTTGTTTAAGTTTGAACACGTTACCCCTTGTCCTATCATTACAGTCACTAATGAAGAGTCCCTCTCCGGCATCCTTGTAGGTCCCCTTCAGATACTGGAAGGCTGCTTTGACAGTGAATATGCTTTGAAAGCAACAACAACAAAAAAATACATTAATAGTGTGCCCAGCAAGGTGGAAAGGATTATACAAAAAGAGGCTTTAAATGGGGGGAGGAGGGGACGGAGAGGGAGGGTTATTTTCAACTTTATTATCTTTTCATTAACAGATTAGCCCAATCAAGAGAAAGCAAACTGCATTTTTGAAGAAAAATGTATACTTTTGTGAGGTTGATGGAAAATCCCAAGGTAGACATGTAGGCATATTCAGATAACCTTCCTAAATGCAGCATCAAATTCATTTTCTTGCTTCCAACAGCAGATCATACTTGTGTGAGTTGCTTTCAAATTATATGTTTTTCATGATAGAAGTTAGGGTTTTCAGCACTTATGGATTTCTTGAAGGTTATTGTTCCTCCTGCATTTTATTCATGGTTAAATGTACCTGGATATTCTTATTGATAGAAACATTCTGATGTTTTTTAAATCCTGTTAATTTGGCCTTATAGTGATTCATGGAAAATACATCACAAATTAATTATGTGTTCTGGGAAAAAAGATTTCCTATCATCCCTTCTTCTTTGCCATTTAATTTCATTGGTGCACCTCTTGTTGATACAGTGTGAGACAAAGTAAACCTTTACAATCTCTTTTCCATTTATTTTTCATAAACATCTGTTAATGTCAATTCTAATTTATGTCCTCTTTCCACTAACTTTTATTTGATCTGTGTCCTCATTTATGTCTTTTACATGTTAATAACTGATTTTTGCCCTTCCTTGAAGCTTCTCCATCCCTATTTTATGATTTGTCAAAATCATAAGTGGAAAAGGGAAAGGCCTGATACAATGCTGAATACAGCTAGAAATGCTGCATAGGATAGAAGAAGTGGTATTATCAGTGCAGAAATACTCGCAAGCCTGTATTTCCATGCCTTTGGTGTCAAGTCCTACTGAGAGTAGCTCCAAAGGCATGTTGAAAATTTGGGGTGAAGAGCCATGAGAAAAAAAAAAAAACAAAGGAAGACCTTTACCTGCAGGAATAACTTTCAAGGCAGCTTCATCTGTTTAGCTTTAAAAATTTTTGGAAGATTTGGTAAGGCTAAAGCACCATACAGAAAGAATGCAAATGTAATAAAAAAGTCTTCAGTTTGCTACAATGAATGTGAACAGATAGCTGAGGGCAGTCAATTGCAGATTTACAAGTTGTAAAAATCCTAACAGGAGAATTTGCTGCCAGAACAGTTCTCTGGAGGCTTTGTTGGCCATCCATTTTGGGAGTTCAAATGCGATTTACCTAAAAATCCTGTAACGTAACATGGTTCCGCTACATTTCCTGAGCATCTCTGGTAACAAAAACCAACAGTACCAGAACTCTAAAAATACAATTTATTTCTGTAAATCCAGCAAAGGCAGCCAAGCAAACACCTCCAGGTAACAGGTGCGAAAAAGGAATGATGTGCCTCATGGAAATAATATTTAGAAGAGATAAGATTAAAGAAATGACCTTGGCCCAGAGGCTATTCCAATATATTGGATGATTCCTCATGCAGCCAAGTTTCTTGGGAGGTTGTGAGCAATGTTTAGTGCGCAAAAGATGCAATCTCATTTCCTCTGGATAAAAAGTACATTTAAGATCACAGTCAAATTACAGGTGTACTGGAAATGAAAGGGGAAGGCATATTTCCAAACCTAGTCAGTACTTAGCTAAAAGGTTTTATGGTGATCCAAACTCACCCTGAGATTTTACACCCAAATGTAGATAACTGAATTAGGGTCCTTGCTGGTTGCCTTCCAATGGTATCTATCTATTGCATCTAATTTGCTCCTAGCCAAAATGTCTCAGCCTTTCTCATGGGTGATGCCTGCAACTGTAGGGGATGTACTGCTTCTTAGCACAGCCTCCACAGGACTGCTAACTCCTCGGGAAATCCTGGGAATTTCTGCTGTGCTCTCATCTGTTCATGATGTTTTCATTCTATTTGGTAATATGTGAAGGAAACACTGGCCGCATAAGAGCAGGAGAGAAGCAATATTGGATGATGGCTGTTATCCCAAATTACAGTAGTGCCAGACCAGAGTGTGAGCTCTGATAATGAGCTTGTGTGGGTGATGCTGCTGAGGTGAAAAGTAGAGCCAGTATCCTTATGGCTTATTCTCACCTCATTTACGCAATACTGGCTTTGATAATGCCTGCCCACATAACTTTTACACCTTGTCTTGCAAACTTTTGATGAGTGTTGCTGCATAAAGGTCTCTCCTTGCAATTTCTACCTTAGAAGGGCTGAATTTTAACAGGGAGGAAACTAAATCCTGTAACCCAAATATATATGGGTGATGTGAATGAGTAAACTGTGGGGAAACAGGAGGCACACCACCAGCTCCAATAAGACAACAAACAAACAAACTTGATACTTACCTGCTCAGTCAAACAGGACAAAGTTTAAGATACTCTTCTTGCTACTAACATAGAAAAATCTGACCAGACCTGACCTAAATCTCTTTGAAATGACTGTACATTGCCCAATTCCTTTAAGTTTCTAGGTATAGATGCAACTGATTAGGTAGCTGCTGCCGGTGCAACAGTTTGGAGAGGAAATAAAAGACTCATTAATCCCTTGGAAAATGTGTGTTTCACCTTGGAGCTCTACACTCAGCGTGGCCTCGGTTTACATCCTTTATTCACACAGAAATGCTCTAGTCTTTAGTCAGGAGTTCATTTCTCTGCTGGGCTCTGCCCTCAGCCTCCTGGTAGCCCAGGAGTGTCAAGTAAAAAATGAAAGTACCAAAGGCACTTTCATTGAATGTGCCTCCTGTTGGCACCCTGTCTTGGGAACTGAAGATCTGCAGCACACCAAGGGCTAGTCACACCTTCTGCAATGGAGGTGTTTGGGGTTTTTTGTTAGTTTCTTCCTGATTTTGTTTTGCTTTGGTTTTTTGTTTGGTTTTTGGTTTTTTTTCTTCTTTTTTTTCTTAGTTTTCCCTGTCTCCTAAGTTATCTCAAAGCTGATTTTTTCTGTTTGCTCTCCCTCCCCCACTTTGAATCTGACACTCCCATTGTGTTTTCTACCATGCAGTATTGCTGTTCTGAATGTTTAAAGATTTGGGGTTCTGCCTTCAATTTCACTCTGCTGTTTCATTGCATCTTCCATCTCTGGCATTTAGTTTTGAGGTATAGTTTCCTGTGAACCTGCTGCCTCTAAGCCTTGTTCTCACTGATTCTGCTCATTTGCTCCAAGGAAGTGCTTTCCTTCTGTGGACTAGAATATCTGTGCAATGCATGTGTGTGAGCGCAGCCTCAGAGATAGTGTGAATAGGGCACATTAATACAGTTTGCTCTCCTAGTTTCTGCAGCCTTGGTCACTGAAGAATGGCAGTTTCAATCATTTATGTTGAATAACTTCCAGAATTGTCCTTCTGTGGGACTGTAAATGGCACTGAGAAGTTTCCACATAGCTCATGCAAATGTCATAAACATTTTAATATAACTAACACATTGTGAAGACGTAGCTACCGTATGGTGTGTCCGAGACATGGCACTTATCCAAAATAGTGCACTTATTTCTTTGGGATGCTGATGATGAGAGATGTCCTTTAACATCTATAGAGAACACCAGGGCCTGCAATGTTCTTTTTAGAAAGGTTACTTCAACAATCGATAGATAGTTTGTTGTCATTATACACAGTACAGTATCTGTTTTCAGAGTCATTGCTTTAGTAGAAAGCTACTTTATTGAAGTAATATTCATTGATAATGGTCATATTCTTGCCATGTACTGCCAAATACATATAACAATAAATGAGCAAATATTGCCTTGTGCACATGTCTGAGATCCTACAATTGTGAAGGTTATCAGTACAGACAATCTGACAAATAGCCTGAGAAGAGCTTAATTCTGCAAAGCTTGTCACTTGCTGCAAGGGGTCTGTGTCCACAGGGACCCCAGCAGAATTATTTGGTGTTGGTGGGCTGCCAGCCTATTTCATGGA
>JBCJKH010051149.1:34148-59586 GCA_039877255.1 Loriculus beryllinus
CCCTTACAGCTATCTGAAGCCTCTCCTGTGCCTTTCAGAACTGAGGCTCTTGGATGCTGTTTCCCCTTGCTCTGGTGTTGAAAGCTCCTCTCTGGAGCTACTCACCTTGGCAGACTGTATGTTGTTCCAAGTTGCACTGCTGTCTGCAGAAGCTGCAAGTTGATGCCCTTGCAGTTAGGAGATATGTAAAGTACAATGTTTGTTTGCCAAAGAAGCCCTGAACATTGCTATAGGCATTTACAATTTCCAATCTGTTGAACTCACGTTGTACTGTAAAACACTTTGCCAAAAATGTAGTGCTTCTGTGGTCTGTCTTCTATGAGCATGTCATTTAAGATGAACCCTTGTGTGGTGTTGCTATAAATTGCGAAGTATATTCTCTCAGGTACCCTACAATACCTCAGACAGATGGTATTTCAATAGAATGGTGTGATCTTTCTCCTCTTACTACATGACATGAGGACTTCTTGTGTGGAGTTCAAAGTTACTGCCAGGCAAGAATGTCAGTGGGAAATGGAGGTGAACTCTGGGACAATTTCTTTTGCTTTAGTGTCCTTAGACAGTAGCCAGATGAGCAAACTTTACATTTGCAAAATATTGCTCCTAACTTCAGAGCTCTTGTGTCTCACTTGTTCAGTGATAAATTGGGTAAAGGCTGTCTTGACATGCTAATTTCTCCATTGGAGGTGGGAGGAGCTTACTTATTAATTATTAAAGCAAGATAAAGGTACATATACCACTGTTATCTACCAGCCTAGCTGGTAGATAATAGTGCAGTGCAAAAATCCTGAGGTGCAGGGGAGTTTGTACCTAAATGAGGAAAGAGGGCTTCTGTTGCTCATATGCCACATGAGTGTGAAGCCTTGCTTAGCCTCTCCCTGAGCCTTTTTGTTGCCATTGTAATCAGAAGACCTTAATGTTGCATGGATGTCCTTCTCCTGTATGCACCTGTTTAGTCTGTTGTCTTATCTCCATGGTTGCAGGGAGCCTTCCTGCTATTAACAGAATGCACAAATAAAGGTTTGCAATTAGATTCAAACTTCACAGTTTGAAACAAATCTGACTGTATTCCTAAAGTCAAGATTCTCCCCTACCCACTCCTGCCTTGTATCTGAGCTGTATTTAAGCAAGATCATCAAGCTTTTGGAGGTGGGTGTGTTTTGCTGCCCTTGCCAAAGTTGGTTGCTGACATTATTGATACTAAGGTTGAAGCAGATTCTAGAGTGCTCTGATGAGTGCAGTCCTGGGCAGTCCAAATCAACAATGAAAGACAGATCCCACCCAAAAAAAGAATCACACATGGGCATTGATAAAATTATGGGTCCTGTAAACTTGAAAGTATTGATACAAAAGATTGTACTTTTTGAAGAGTATTTTCTCTCCTCTTCCATAAGTGTCTCCCAAGTGAAGAGAAATGTATTATTAATTTTGAAAGAGGGAAAGCTGGAAAGATCAAAGCCTCTCAACTGGCAGCACTTCCCTCCACCTCCCACTCCTGAAACTAGTAAAACCAACAAAAGTAGATTTTGGAAAGTGTTGTTAGGCTTCCACCTTAGGAAAAATAAAAAGTAATTATTTGGGCAATTACTTATTTCTGAAGGATTAGAAGGTAAGAAAAGATAGTCCATTCCATTTAATAATTTGAAGCAAATCAGGCCCAATTTAGCAGAATTCTGACCTCGGTATTGAGGGTCCCTCTGGGATTCACATATTCTTCCTAATCTCCTTTGCAAAATTGCAGGTTTTGTATTCATAGTTTACCTCTTCTTCTACTGCTCTCCTAAACTCTGCTATGCTGGTGGTTTTGAGGTGTTCCCATTGACTTTTTAGATGTTGGTGTAGACCCCAATGAGGTGAACTACACTGACTTGAACTTTTCTTCCTTGCCCAGATTTCTGCTGTCTGAACAGGAGGAAGAAAAAACAGAACTCTTACGATAACTGTCACTGTTGTGTAATCCCAGCTTTTGGTGACTTTAAGGAAAATGGCAAGAGCTCTGCTTGGCACTGTTAACCTTGACTGTGAGGGTGAGCCTGCAGGAAGAAGAGGCTCTCCAGCTTATTGATTTGACCCCATAATATGCCAGGTTAGTACTAGTTTAATTCCAGTAAATTCAATACAGTTACACCAGGGATCAATTTGTCCTGAAGTTTTTTTGGTGTGCTCATACATAGACGTGTCAGGTATTATTAGCAACAGAAGTTTATCTTGTGAGATAGTATTAAGAACCTGATAGAAGTGTGATTTTGTTTCATACTGGCAGAGAATATAGGAAATGCTGTTTGACTCCCTTCACAGCATTGATTAGCAAAATTAGACTTGTCTCCTTTGTACTAACAAGCCCCAGGACAGAATGCAAGCTATTAAATGAAGGAAACTCCTTTCAGACACATACGCACAAAGCTGTGGGGAAAATCACCTAGGCTTCCAAGGATCATAGATTATTACGGAGTTCACACCTGTAGGGCATCTATTCTGCAGGATTTTTTATGCACAATGACATGACTTTATGGTTTTATTTATATTTTCTGAAGAGTTCACATGACTTGTTGCTATGGGGAATGCTGTAGTTGTCTGAGATACCTTTTTATATTTACATCATACACAATTCTGCCTATATACTTACTTGGTGCTGCTTGGAAAATCAATAAGTAAATATGATGGGCCTGTTAATTTAACAGTTTTAAATTTAAAGAGGTTAAAAAAAAACCCAAAACATCAAAAATCCATGAGTCAGGTTTTAATCTAGCAAAGGTACTGTTTGATCTTTATTTTATTTTATTTTATTTTATTTTATTTTATTTTATTTTATTTTATCATTTGTTTATTTTTCCATTCTTTGAATTTTTCATGAGTAATGCCTCTGGAACCCAGACACATTTGGAAGCTGGTAAATCCTGTTCTCTGAGGCTGCTTGCCCTAGGCAAGATATGCAGAGAGCCTCATTTCTATATAAGCACCCAAATAAATGACCAGAATCTAACTCAGCCTTCAATGATCAAAGCCTGAGTGCTGATTGTCCCCTAGTGCGGTGGTTGACTGTTTCTGGTAACAGCCCTGGATGGATATAGTGAACACTTGACATTTTCTCTGGAATCTTTTGAGGCTCTGCCCTCAAGGCTAAACCCTGAGCTGATATAGTGCGACAGAGAGACTTCATTCATTTTCGTCTGATGGGCCTTGAATCTGACCCAAACTGGTTTCATTTACAAATAAAGCTCAACTTTGAGTAGACCTTAGGTGAGGACAATAAACATGAGTTAAAATAAATAAATATTCTGAAGTCTTCCCTTTCAAAACATGCCTTTGTGGAAGTTCAGTTCACAGACTCTCTATTCATACAGTGAGAAGTAAACAGTAATGTTTCAAAGTATTTTGGGGAAAATTCCTCCCATGGCTCTCACCCTAAGTACATACCATTAGCTACTTTGTTTTACAGAGGATTATGCTAGGAAAGTCGGATTGAGAACTCGCACCTCAGGCAGCAAGGACTCGGGGTTCAATTAGAAAATTGCCATTTTTTCCTAAATAGATTATTTTGAGCTGAAAAGAAGCGTACCTTCCATGATATTTCCCCTTCTTCAGTGCCTTCTTTCTCCCCCCTTCCCCGGCCTTTAAACTTTTTATGATACCTGGCTTCCAAATGTCAGAAAGGAACCTGATACAACAAAGCCTTAGAACTCCATAAAATCCTTAGAGAACTGGTTGAATGCCACAAAAACATTGCTCACGTCGCAATGACGTTGTTTTGGTTCTGAATGACTGTGCGTTTTGAGCACATTCATGTTGTTCATTATTAACTAATCTCAGATGTTCACATTAGACTACTTTTGCTCACATGCATGTTTAACGAATTACTGTATTTTAGAGGAATTGAATAATTAGATATTTGTTCCCAGAAAGAGTATTAACTGCATGTCATGTGTATCTATTAACTCATTAAACATTTATCACTTGTAATCCTTATTTAGAAAGTTCTAGTTATCCAGCCATCCAAGAATGGTACCATACAACTTGTGCCATAAATTCATAATCATCTAAAGTCATGAAAAGCTGTCACTACTTCTGGATGATTGTGCTGCTGCCTGCCCATTCTCATTCCGTATCCTATATGTTCCCTTCTTCCATGCTCTTTCAGAGAAGAAGGCCAAGAAACAGATCTGTGTTAAAACTAACACTACAAAGGAAAATCTTGGCCAGACAAATGCTTGTGTTGGTGCACAAAGGACCAGGCAGCACAGGCAGTGTGCATGAGTTTCTGTAAGAGGACTTGACTTTGTCTTCTGGTGGCCTGTGTAAACTGGCTTAAACTTTTTGAGAAACAACATTGTAAATGACTATTACTCATTCCTGAGGAGGAACTGGTGTGTAGCCAAAGCAACAAGCCTGTGAATGCCCTAGATGGCGCGTTTCAACTTCTAGATGTGGATGCTTTCTCTTGCAAGGGGAAAGGGATCTCTTAGGTGCTCTCTGCAGGCCTGTGGCACCAGTAGTCCCCACCATAGCACTGTATGCCAAATTTTCAGGTGGGATTGAGAGTGTGGTCTCATAGAAGGACACTGTTCAGTGATTTTTTGTCCCTGCTGGAAAAGTTGGCTTAGTTTTATCAACAGAAAAAAAATTAGATTATTCATATAATGACTTTGTGACATGTTAAGCTTTCTGTTCAGTCCAAGTTGGGATATTCCTGCCCACCCCTATGTCCCCAGTGCTGTCACACTATCCACTGCATTTCCTCCTACATTTGTGACCCGGTCTAATCACATATGCTGGCAGCCAAGTGTATGCCGCTGAAGAGACAGGAACATCACTGTTTTTTAAATATGCAAGTTATTCAATAAGGAGCAGCATGGTAGAGCATAGATACAAACCCAGCATACTTTGAGACTCTTACAAACTATAACAAAGCACAGTGTCCAATACATCACCCTTTCTACTTATATTTATAAAGGCTTGCTGGCAGTGTCCCCCAGCTTTGCCCACAAGACTTCAGTCATTGCCCTCTGCTTCTCACTCAAGAGCCAAACATTTATTACATGAGGAAGAGAGTAGATAATGAATAACAACAGCAAGGTTTATTATTTTCATTTCTGGGTCAGGAATAGGCTGAAACACAATCAAAGATGTAAAAAAAACATAAAGTAAAATACTACAAACAGTATTGTGGTTAGAGGGTGGCAATGACTGCTGATCAGCCTAGGTGCTCTTAAAAAAGATAACTGCATCCTCCCATTTCACATGACAGTAGGAATGAAGATTAGCCCCTGACTTTTGTATTTGTTCCATACAGAGTATTTCCTTCAGCTCCTAATGGAACAGGGCCCCAGTATGGCTCATTTTGCACGCACAGCTCAGTCCTGGAAGAGCACGGCTTGCCTTCTTGGCATGCTTTGTCCTCTCACTCTCCCTTTTGCTTTTCTTATTGTCTGTTGGACTGTTGACTTTTGGTTACTTATCTACTTATCCATCTCCCAGTCCTGCCCTGAAGAATGCACACAATGAGTCTGCTCTTCTATTTCTCTTAACTCTGAGATTAGGAAACAAAGCAGTACGTCTCAGCAATGCACATTGGTTTTGACCTTGAGCAGTTTTTAAGAGTTTGATTTTGCTGTTTCCTCCTCCAGTGCCTCCAGTAACCTCAAGTCTCTTGAGACCCTCTTATCTCCTCTCCAAGGTCTTTTCCTACTTTGTGTTCCCAGAACTGCTTATCATGCAAGCAGGCGGAAGCATCAGTTTACTATAAAGGGAATTATACCTTTAAACATCACCAGTCTGACACATATTGATTTTTATTTTATGAGGTAACGTGTAAAACTCGTAAATAAATTGCAGGCTTTGGTGGCTTCCTCCTAGGTCAAATTGCAGCCATTCCATCACTGATATCTGATCATAGCAATGCTCACAGACTGTGCATCCCACCTCCCCACACTGACCCAGCTGTAGACTTCCTCTGGAGGTTTAATTTCTCCTGGGTGATTTGCATCACAGCCTTACATGTGTGTATGTGTGTGTATCTTTTAACTCCAAAGTGGTACAGGGACACACTTCCAGCCCTCTTGCTTCTTTGCATCTGAATCAAATCCTTTCCCTCTGGGGTGTCTTCTAACTTGAATGGAATTACAGACAATGTGCCATGTCACTGGTTAAGTCCTCTTTGACTCCACATGCTGAGGATGACTCTGCACTTCAGGCATACCTACCATACTCATCTAGTTCTGTACCATGGCCATTCAGCAGCCTGAATATGTGCTAAGTCTTGAGGATGGAATATCTCAGCATGCAGCCATAAAGACACCTTGGGACTGCTGGAAGGCTCATACAGTCCTGTAGAGCAAGACCAAAAGTGGGTTCAGAAAACAGCTGTATGTATTGCTTCAGGCACCTGACCCCCTTAAGAAAACAAGATGCAATTAAAAGCCTGTCAGCTGGAGGTACCTCACAGCTGCAGGTCTGAAGACCCATTAACTTCTCTGCAGTCTTTAGGATTAACCTAAAGCACCTGCAGCCCCACTGTGGTGGCTTCTAGAGAGTTTTGCACTATGTTTTAGCTCTGTTTCCTCCCTGCAGCAAAGAGGTAGTGTTATCTTTAGTTGCTCAGTAAGATGTGTAAGAACTTGATTTACAGAAGGGTCTTATGGGCATGTTGTGGGTTCTAGGAGACTTCTAGTCAAGGGGGTTGTCCTTGTGGATCAGACTTCTTTTGCTTCTGATGATGGTCTATGCTAGCACTAATGCTAGCACTGCTGCAGAGGTGGTAAGTACTTGTGCTTATGTTGTGGATGATTGCAGTTGTTGTCAGTGGGTGCTGTGTTTGTCTAGTCTCCTAGGGCAGAGTGGTTTCAGATAAAGCTAGGTGAGCCTGTCTCTGACTGCTGCTTGCAGTTGCCATGTCCATCTATGTTGTTGGTGTATAAGCTAGTCTGGAAAAAATAATTCCTTTCTTCAGAAACCTATTGTATCCTTTATTGCTTGAGCTCTGTACCCTATGTTTTAAGACCAAGTTGGTTGTGGACCCTGCCATTTCCCTTGCTTCTGACTGTTTGAAAAACCTTAATGATGACCTGTGTTTATTGATGGTTGAGCTATTTATGGTTTTATGAAAAAGTATGTGCTGGGTTTGTTCATAAATAAAATTAATGTAGAAAATCAGTACAAGCTGTCTACCTTTTGAAACCTTAAGCGTGAGGCTTTCTTTTCATCTTATTGGAAAATGCTATTTTTAAAAATCATAGAAAAGTTTTTTGTAGTGCAATATACCTCTTCTAAGGACTTTTTAAGTATTAATGTAATTCTCAGAGGACTTCTTTTAACAGAAAAACTTTCACCAGTGCTGTTCTTAAATTTACTATGAGCTGTGCTGAAATAGTACACAAGATCAAAGAAAATTGCTTACTGCTTTCCTGTCAGCAGAAGTTCACAGGACTTGCCTGTGACCATACCTGTTTGTTACATATTGTCCTGGCTTCACATAAGGGAAAGAGCAAACAAAAATAGCTGACTTACACTGGAAAGGAAAGAAAAAAGTGTTGCTGGATATGAGGAGCTATCATACGTTGTTAAGGGCAATTACTGTGCGAACAAAACCATCACCCCCAATGTTTCTGATTGCAGGACAGTTTCAGAAGCCCTGACAATTTTGTACTTGGTTTGTAAAATGAAATTTTTAGGCAGTTGAGTGACAATGTAACTTAGCTAGCTAATTCTGAGGGTAGCTCTTGAAAATGGCAGGGGTTGTCCATATTGTTCTTCTAGTCTGACTGGGGCCTGAATGGAAGCAATGTGTCTCTTAATGGATTCTCTTACCCTTACTGAGATGTTGTTTAGTCTTTTTGTATCTCAACTCTATCTAAGAGTCCGTTCAGTAAACATGGTGTAAAGCAGTTGTTTTCTGCTCTCATTCTGAGAGTGAAGCTGTATTTTAGTAATTTACCAATAAGATATCGCAGGGGTTTCCTGGGGAAATCTAGGTGATGACAAACAAAGTCTACTTTTAAGCTGAGTCTTTTTGAAATGTGCTTTTGGTGCCTTTAAAAAACAAAACACAAAACAAAACACCACAAACAAACAAACTCCAAACAAACACAAAACCCCAAACAAACAAAAAACAAACAAAAACAACAAATAAAACCAACAAAAAAAAAAAAAAAAACCAAAAACAATCAAAACAACAACAACCAAAAAAAAAAACCCAACAAAAAATGCCCTTAAAAACTCACACTCATATTTAGGAAATATTTGAATTGATATTTTAGTAAGTGTTCAAACAAACTAAAAGAGAAAACAAAGGAAACTGATATTATTCAAGAAAACTAAGTACATATCGTAGATTGCTACAGGAGTGCTTTCAGCAGAGGATATATAGCTCAGAATGTGTTCAAATCTTAAAGTACTATTATTTTGCACAGTGGAAATAAGAGAAGATAGCAGATGCTATGTGAGGTGTTGCCAATCTATATAAGCCTTAAGTTTTCTAGGCCCTTGGGATGTGAATCAAAATGTAAGATACTGCATGGGGTTGTTGTGAGACTCTTGGAACTACCCATGAAGGCTATGGCATGGCCAGATGCTTTTCCCAAGTTACCAGCTGGCTCAGATCTGTCTCAACTTTGAGTGCTGTATGCTGCTTCAGTGCCTTGTTCCCAGGACCTTTCCTGAGAGCAAGCAGCTCATGGTAGTCTGCATCTTACTTTCTGCTTCTTAGTTATCCAGCTGATTTATCAGGTGTGCAGCACTTCATACTCTAGAGGTCACTATAATGCTAAGAATGGAAATAGTGCATATCCAATTCTTTTTCCCTTAAGAGATATTGAAGGGTAAACTCTAAATTATACTCCTTCTCATATAAGATGGAAGAGAAATTTCATACTGGGGAAATGTACTTGAAAAAGTACAACAGCCAATATGGGAAGCTCAGAGGGCGTTAAAGAAAACAATCATTTAGCCTCTTTGTTGAATGGAAGTTATGAATGCACTAGTAGTAATTTTCTGAAGCCATAGACAATAACATAATGTGACTGGGTGATGGAATAAATTATGTAAGGTGAAATTTAGAGAGCTGACAACAGCCTATGCATCACTTAAGACCTATTTCTGAGGGCTTAATTGTGGCTTAAGTAGCACACAGGCCTTGTGCTCATCTTCTGTGTAGAAAAAAATCCATTTAAAATGAGCATCATGTGCAGAACACGGAAAATGTAATCTGATCAGCTGTAAAACTCCTGCTTTGGGGAAGCGGTATTCTATACTGAGGACAGATGTGGGCAGTGTAGATTTATGTTGTAGCACACACGCTATGAACATCTAATGCTGTGTTTCACCATTGGATGCACTGATGTTTGTCCAAAGAGTTGCCATGAGAATATCAATCTTTAAACAAATGGGAAAACTGAGTAATGAATACACCCTAGCCATTGTGGTTAATCTACTCCATTTGTGTGTGAGCTGTGTGGCTGATAACACTAAGAGCAATCCCAGTTACAAGTGCTTTGGAGGCTTTATTTCTTTATACTTTTGAGCTAGCTTTCTGCAAGTATTCAGACTTAGTAATATGAATGCTTGCGAAAGTAAATTTTCAGCTTTGTTGTGTGACTGTATAAGAGAAGTCGGAACTAGATGGTTCTAGATGGATGCATCTTTGCTACAAAATGTTTGGGTGCTGGTTCAGTAAGGAAAGAGAGCTTTGAACAGCTTCTCTGAGAGAAAACAAAACGACAAGCCACTTTGCACACTGAATATTGAAGGAGTTTCGTTCTATTCTCAGCATGTTTTATGAAAAGTATGGTGGATGGAATTTAAGCTGAACCCATTGAACTTATCTTTACATGCTTAGGTTTCTTGTAATATTTAACTTTTTCTTGTGTTTCCTGGACTTAGGATTCTTGGTTCTGAGATAATCAATATTCACTTGTAATGTATTTTGACATATGTTCCAAATAAGCATTTTCAACTTAAAGTTACAACAAATGTTATTTTTGTCAGAAGAGAAAAGGTAAATTGAAGTAGTCTCCTGACAGCCACTTTGAAAACAGAAATAGAGATGAAATATTAGGACTACACTAATAGTGCTTTTCAAATCAGAAAGCTTGATGAATTTAACTGTTTTCTTTTTAATTGAGAAGCAAGCTGCAAATCATTGCTTCTCAATGGGAAGAGGTCTGTTATTCAGATGTTTGCTAAAAGGTTTGTATGAATTCTGTCCCAGATCTGACTTTGTTCACAAACCGTTCACAAATTGTCTACTTTTATTATTCACAGTGTGTGATTGAGCATGTGGTATATTTTCTGCTCTCTAGTTTAATGGCTGAAACATTTTGACAGGGAATAGCAAATAGTGAATGACAATGAGAAAACAACATGCAACTTGGGTTATTTGCAAACACTTTCAAGAATATTAACCATCAGAAGAACTTTGCTGAGGCTTGGGTAGTCTGACCTCTATGAATGATAACGATTCATACGTCAGCTATATAGTTACAGATGTATTTGAATCAATTTGTCCCTTGTCTGGCTTTTAAGTTTACGAGTAAAATCATCATCTATGAATGATGCATCTAATCAGTTTGTCACTTGTCCGGCTTTTGAGTTTATGAGTAAAATCATTGTCTGTGAATGATGCATCTTTCAGTCAAGTGAAGCCTTGAATTACTTGTAAATAAAGTCTAATTCTGAATCTTGGCTACAGGAGACAAGGTCTCCGATTTCCATATTGAAGTAGTGAACTAAAATAAAGTACTTCTGTCCTCTAGGACTGCTGGCACAGAAGAAAGTACCATATTCTTAGTCAAAAAGTTATAAATGTGCTGCAAAAGTCAGTTTGCCTGTAGGTTAGCATTAGAAATGCTGCTTTTCTGAAACGTAAAACTAAGTTATTGTCATTTAAGGATCTCATGATACTTTTGAGTATAAGAATTAACCTAGTTTCATTTGCAAAACCTCAATGTCTGTTTCAGTTACCAAGTTGAAGAAGTGAAGAAATTTGATGGGTTTTGCATGGAAAACCAACCCTATTCCAGTTCAGAAGGTTTTGAAATGTGGATGGGGTGATTCTCACACAGAGAATGTGCAACCTTTTTATTTCCTTCACAGCCTGAGGTTCTTGAGCTATATGAATGATTAAGATTTTGTAACACTGCAGGCAAAAATTTTCCCCTTGATCCATGCTGTAGATATCACTTGCATTTTCTGCACACATGGTACTTTCATTTCCTTCAATGGGAATTCCACACGCTGAATAACGAAGAAATATTTGCATTCTGAATAAGTGCCTTATTCGTGTACTTACTAATACTTTCCTTGGCAGAGTTCCTACTGACTTTGATCTTGTTGGCAAGCTGCCCACTGGATTTGAATCCCTGATTTGAAGGGTTGGTAAATGGCATTTTAATGGCAAGGGTCAGCAATGGCTGCCATATGATTTTTCTTGCCTTCCCCACCACAAAGATATCGTCTGAAGTAAAGTGTTCTTTTTGGAGGATTAATAGTTCTTAGCTAATAACAGATTTTGCACTAGCCAGAAGAGCAGTACAACACCCACTGATGAGTCTATCATTTCAACTTTGAGTCCAGTCAGGAAGTTGAGACAAACTCTTTCATGATGGTGATTTGTGGTATGTTTTCAAGGTCAGTTTATTAATCAGAGTAACAGTGATATAAGCACATGTCATAGAGAATATGAATCAGAGGAAGTGTCTGACAAAGACCGCTGTGCACACAGCTTTTCTAGGAGGCTGTGGAAGTCTGACATGTGACGTGAAGTTCCAGGTGTCAGGCTTGAAAATACTATGAGTATTAGTAACCTTTGTATGTGTACATAGAGCTTTTATTGGCAGTGTTTTTGTCACTCAGAAGACTTCATGCCACAGCCTTTCTATAAAAGGATTTAATTTTTAGTCTAAAGATATGCAGTTCATGAAGGGTTGTTTTTATTTTTTTCCCTCTTGGTTCGGGGGAGAAAAATAGCAAAAAGAAACCAATCCAACCACCTGTGCTGGACAGCTTGTAACATTTTATGTAGGAGGCATGTTTCTCACTTTGTATTTGGTAACAGTGCTCAGGGTTCCTTCAGAGTTAAGACATTGAAAGAGAAGAATTGTCTACAAATTCCTGATGCTTGTCCTGTCCCAAAAGTACTGAAGTGTAAAACATTCTGGGAGAGAGCCTGTAGTGTAAAAGATAAATATTATTAGAATTGTGTTAACACTGGACGTAATTACCCATAGAAAATTCTGATAGTCTGGTAAGTTTCTGTCCTGAATTGGAATGCTATTGAAAATTTGTATGAACATGGAGCTCTGAAAAGAAGTGTAGTATAGAAATATTGACTTTTTTTTTTTATTTCAAACCAGTGTAATATTATACACCTTGGGAATGTGCTAAGAAAATATTAGTCCAGGTGTCTCTTGCCTCTCTTCAGCAGCATGGATTAAATAGTTTTGCAGTGTGGTGTATATATCCCGTACTACATTCTATTTCATGGCTTCCACAAAATACTAAACATTGTGAAGAAACCAGAAAGTACTTCCTGTGGCAAATTACAGTCTGGCAAAACCTGGTTGTCTTGTGTGGTTTTTTTTTTGTTTGTGAGTTTTGCTGTTGTTGTCCCACTCTACCCCTGACCCCTCACCTCCCAACCTACACCATTGCAAATTTCTTTGAGGAGATAAAAATCCCAGTCAGATCTGATAATAATATGAGATTAAAACTTGTGCATAATAGTTGTACTCAGAGGTATGGTATGGCAAGTTCTCTGTCTGCAGTGTGATGATCTGTTTGGATATACAGTTTTACGGAGGGGGGAAAGCCTGTCTTTTAGCTGCATTCAAAATAATACTCCATCTCGCTTCTGTAGAGACTCCTACTCGAGTTGATGCAGATGGCAGATCTGAGTACAGTTCGCGTACAGTGAAGTCACACAAGTTTTGTGGACCAGATGAAGAGCATGTGAGACTTAGTAGTAGTTGGGCTGGGCTTGAGAGAGGAAATGTGTACCTTCTGTTCCAGTGACCATGCCCAGAGGTCAGGAGGTGAAGCCTTTAATTGCAGGTCTGTGAATGACCTGCCTCTGTTCTTGTGTGGTGGCTCCCTCTCCTTACACCTGGGAAGAGAATGTAGCCCCCATTGAGGAGCTAATTTATATTTACATAGTCAAGCACTAGTTCTTTAAATAAAATATGCACAATAAAGTTTCTGCATATTTCATTTAATTAATTTTGTGCATTGTTAATGTGGGAGACTGAAGAGCTGGGAGAAGCAGCCCGTTCTCACAAGTGTCCTTGTTCCTCTGAAGGCTTTGCTTTAACCACTAGGTGATGCAGCTGCTTCTTTCTGTGTCATGTGCAGTCGCGGAGGGAGAAGCTTGGAGAGCCTGGCATATGAATTAAGAATGAGTAATTGGAGAAGATCCCCATTTCCCTAGAAGCAATACACAGACTATATTATAGGCCTTGGAAAACTAACGAGATGATAGGGTTTCCAACTTTGTTTTCTAATTGCTTTGAATGAAATCCCATTAGAAACAGCTGCTTTGATTCTCAACTGATATAAATTGTCATATATTTTTAGATTTAAATATCACTTGGCTGGTCTAGCCCAGATGCAAACTCTGGCCTAGATTATGTGATAGCTATCAGCTTAGTTTGGAAACTTTAGTACTACTTTTCCAGGCAAATTTATTTTAATGTATTGTCAGGAAAATTCAGCATATTTCCAGGTATTGTGTCTCCGAGGCAGCTACATGAAATTTGAGCCCAAGCAACATGCTGGTAACATGTAATCCAGTGTCAGGTGCCAAGGGTGTCTTCAGCTTCCTGAATCCAAAGGAAGAGAAAGGTATCATGATTTCAGTGGCTGCCGAGATCCACAGAGGTCTAAAAATACATTGAATAAGATGACTGAAAATAGCTTTCTAGTAAGAGTAAAATTAATAGGATTTTTAAGCTTATCCTGTGAGATATTGTAATTCTTATTTGAAACAAATTAACAAATGATTTGTTGCTCATTCTAAGACAGATTCCCATTGACTTTAAATTCAGAAGAGATCGGGAGTTTGGATAACTGTTGAACAGTCCATTGCTATAGCCCTTTCCAATAGTGTTTGTTTTTTTGTTGAAATAAATTCTAGCTCCTTGATCTAAGCCCTAAAGGAATTGGGTCATAGTATCCAAAGTCCACAGTGATGCAAAGTTATGGAGTGCTGGGAACTTTTTCTGTTTTGTTTTGGGTTTTTTTTGTGGGGGAGAATGGGCTGTTGTTTTGGGGGGTTTTGGTTTTTGGTTTTTTTTTTCTTTTTTCTCTCTGAAGTAGACAACCCCAAACAGAGCAGGATTAAGTGGGAAAGTGGGAGGGAGAAATATTTTCCAATGACCATGAGCTATAGCCACTGATCTATAGAAGATTTTTTTTAATAGGCAGTAGGTCTATTTCTGACCAAACTAATTTCAGAGCAGTCAATGCCAATATACGTGTCTTTAAAGGAAACACTTCAAATGATCTGGCTAAGGGAACGAAAAGACACTGAAGCTTTTAGACGTTTGATGATGTGAGACTCTTTTTTTTTTTTTTTTTTTTTTGGAAAAAAATCGGGAAGAATAGGATTCCAAATTGTTTTCCAAATTAATGTCAAATTTCCTGCATATTTGTAGTTGTACAAAATTACATAACCAAGCAATATAGAGCTGTATGAGTTAAAGGGTTATAAACCTGAAGCCCTCTAGTATAGATATCAATATAAATACACTCAGCAAGAGAGGATTGTTATTTTAATTTGTATATATTGATCAGCTAAAAATTATTAAAAATGCTCTATTCAAAACCCCATGGCTTATTGTGACACATAAGTTGATTAAAATCTTCACATCACAGATGGCATATCCTTTGACAATAAAACATGAAGTTAAAGCTAGAAAAATTCCAAAAATACAATGGACTTTTCTTGTTGCTCACATTTCTCTCATATTATTGTTCATATTATTGTTATTTACATATTACTGTTTTGTATCATCTGGTTTGCATTAGCCTTGCTACAGTTCCGTGTCTGAATTGCAGCCATGGCTGAAGACTGTTTTTGTCTATTTCCACTGCAGTTAAAGCATATGAGGTATTATTAAAATTTATCTTGTTTTTTAAAATTAGCTCTATCAAAACTTCAGTTTGGGGATGCATTTTATTTGACAGTTCCCTGATGGAAAATAAGGGCATTTTACTGGGAATTAGGACTGGTCAGGAAAATACAAAACAGGACTGGCTTGAAGGTTATGTTAAATGAAAAGCCCTCAGTGAAGTTGGACTTTATTTCAGTACCTTAGAGGTCATGTTCTCATGCTTTTTTATCTCATCTTAATGACCAAAGCTTACTTTCTTCAAATATAAAGGCCAAGGATTTCACATAATAACATGCTTCTTAGAGGAGTTTTAAGTCATTGATACTTGAAAATTGGGAGGGTGGCCAAATGGTGGGACAACACCCTTGCATATATTGGTAAAATGCCATTCCAGGACAGAAAGTAATCCAAAACTGATGTCACCTGGCCATCTGTTCCAGTAATGACTGCATTACATTCTGGGTTAAGCAAATCTAGAGGGGACTATAGCATTTTCTGGACATATTTAGACATTCACTTGCAGATTATATTGATCAACTGATAACAATGTTTCTGAAACCATCTGAATTGAATATAGATACACATTAAAATTCAGAAACGTTTTCTAGAATGATAGAATCAACTAGGTTGGGAAAGACCTTTAAGATCATCAAGTTCAGTTGTTACCCCAGGACTGCCTAGGCCACTACTAAACCGTGTCACTAAGGGCCTCACCTACACTGTTTTTGATCACTTCCACCACTTCCCTGATAAGCCTTTTCCAATGCCTGATCACCCTTTTGATGACTTGGCTTCATTTTCTCCTCCCCCTCCCATTTTTATTGTTTTCATATATTACACTGATGAACATTGATTATTTTAGAGGAATTTCATCAGATATCTGCTGCTCTAGCTGTTTCTTCATGTGCTAAAAAAGCCTGTATTTATGTTTGTCTGATTAAGAGACTTCAACTGATAAAAACTGTCTCTTGCTGTGCTGAAAGCAAGCAAGTTCTGCTGATATGTACCAGGATTTCTGGGGCTGGAGATACCAAACTGGACTTCCATGTGTACATATCATTTATATGTGAAAGCAAAGAACAAGGAAAGGAAGAAAAAGAAAGTGCAGTGCAAAGCATCGTTCCCTACCTTGTACTTTTGTTTCCGCTATCATTCTGTGTAGGTTATTTTTTCTGTCATGGATGGGAAAGACTACTATTCACACCAAAACCTGGCAATGAATCTGCTTGCTTATATTACTGCTTCTAGCTCTTTCTGGATGCATTTTCAGAATAGCTGCCAACTTATCAGTGAGTAGGTCTGAGGAGGGAAAATCTGAATGAGGCAAACATGGAGCCTTTTAAATCACAAGCATTGTACTGGTCTTTATTTTAGGACCCAAAATAGAACTTACATCTTTCAGTATTTGTTGTCTTTCTATCAGGAGAGAGGGTGACTGCAACTGTTTACAGCTTTTGATCTTTTTAATCATACCAGATTTTAATTACTTGGGCTGAAATTAGAAGATACACTCAAGATCTCAGATAGCAAGGATCTCAATGCCATTCATGTGTGCTGTTGCTCTGTTGTTAGCTAATAATATTTAGCTGACAGACTTGCACAAATAATTCAGATGACAATGTAAAGACACCACAGCTTGACCTTTCTGTGAGGAAGGGCTGCTCACCTTAGGAACACCAACCCTCTCATTCATACACATCCTTCACGCTAAGTAAAGACCATGGGACTACCTTCTGGAGGTGCTTTTCCAGTCTGCCCAAATCCAAACTGAGAATATACCAGGACCTCCTCTGTGCACCTAAGTTCCATGGAGGTTGGTCCCTTGTGTTCTCAGCAGTCAACCGCACCCCTTTGCTGTGGAGGCAGCTTCACTGGTGTGTAGGAGCTTTTTGCAAAACTTGGGCTGCAGAGGTCAAAGGCTCTTAAAATGCTGAGCCTTCTGCTTCTAGGCACTGAAAGGCCCAGTTTTCAAGGCCCTGTCCCAACTTCATATGTGCAGAAAATAATTATCCTAAAAATGTGAGAGAACAAGGGAACTTTTTTTTAATCCCCTTGCATCTTAATTTTTGCATGTGTAAAATGAGAACAGTATAGTGCTGCACATAAAAAGTGAAGATACGTGCTCATGAGTCATGCAAATCTTGTGTGATGTCCCATATTCCAGTAAAATGTGCAAGGAAACAAGTAATGCTACTGTCAGAGCTCAGCCTTGACAGAGATAGAAAAGGCTGAGAGATTTTTCTAAGTGAGGATATCTAAGGAAAGCAGTGAGTTGCTCTTTCTGGGAATGGTTCCTACCCTTTTTACTGAATAAGCAGGGGATCTTGAACAAAGATGATGTGACAGAGAAGGACAAAATTCCCCATGCACAGCAGGATGGAACGAAGGCAGTGATCTCTTCAGTGTTTCTGCAGTAAGTACTAATTAAAATGAGGTCTGCAGGCATCTTCCCTGCTGACTTCCAGCCACAGGATTGGCCTGGATAAAATGATACAGTGAAATAGGTATTAGTGGCTTTTGGGGATCCACTTGCTAATAAGGGTGACTGTTGTAAATTCCCAGTTTATAACAGCCTGCTTGTGGCTATGTCCCTGCTTACTACTGCATCTGTACTTGCAAACTGTACGTGTGCCCAGAGCCCCAGTCCTGTCTGGTGACCACACTGGCAGCAGAAGCTGAACTGTCCTTCCATGTTGAAATTCATAGACACTGAAGAGGTGAGTTGTGCAGCCGAGGTGGGATAATCAGGGAGGGAAGGGCGAGGTGTAGGATTGTCACTTCAGTAACACGACTGTTTTGGCCTCCCACTGAGCCACTGTGATGGGTTTATACGGTAGGAAGGGCTCTCCTTCTCATTTGGCAGATTTGGTTCTGTGCTATCCCTGGCTCATACATCACATAATCTGCTTTACAGGTACAGTGATTTAGGATATCAGTAGGTGAGATCCCAGATACATTGCCTGTCTTACGTGGAAATATTTTTGATTTCCCTCCAAATGTTCTGCTCACACAATGGCAAGTTGTGACAGTGTAGGTATCCCCAAGTCTGCTCGAGTGAGGATGTTCACATTGTGCCAATTTGAAGGCCACAGATAAGAGGTGGTATGATTCAATCTTATTAGAAGGTATTAAACCACTTCATCTTTTATGCCTACAAGCACAACCGGAGGAAGGCTGTGGGTGGCTATAATGTCACTGTCTCATTTTTCTTTGTATTGCTGTTGCTCAATAAACATTAATGCACTGTAGGAGAGTTAAGGATTTTATTTAGCTGAGGCCGTAAAAGTGTTCATTCCCCTCAAATTTCATCTCCTTTTTTTCCTTTTTTCCAATGATGACTGGTATCATCTGTTCATCTCCTGGAAGGTTTTGAACCCTATTATGATTTTCTCTTGACATTGTTTTCTGTGCATAATTTCTCTATTCTCATTGTAAATTAGCCCAAATCCAGTTCCTAGCTTTAGCAAATTTAAGCCTCAATATGTGGAATAACATTCTGAATTTTTAATATGGGAGTTGTCTTGCTGGCTTGGGAACTTTCTGAGCTTTTGAAAAGTGGTGATCTTATTTCTTGTAGGACATCAGCAGACATTCTTGCAATTTCTGTTCTTCTCACGTCGTCATCTGTCCAAGACATATATGGTTTAGCACCTTGGTTTCACAGTTCATAAACTTTGGCCTAGCCTTGCAGTTTTCACTTGAGAATATCTTTTTTCCCGCTTACTTAAATTGGGATCAGACCATAAAACGTTGGGATCTTATAACTATATTTTTCAATGTAGATGACCCCTTTTTCCAGAAACCTCAGAAATTAATTTTGTGTGAAATTAAGTTTTGGTGCAAAATGTAGAGAGGGAAGATTTCTGCTTATGGAGGTCTTCTGTTGGATTATGTTCTTATGCTAAATGTAAAAGAAATAATTTTGATACAAACCAGAAAGATGAGGCTGCTTGTTTCAAACCACACAATTAAAATATGCACAGATACTATTTTTAGAAGCTTGTTTTCCCTTCTTTTATTAAACCTCTGAGGCAATTCAGTGAATTTGATCTGCATTTGCAAATAATTTCAGTTGAGAAATAAGTCCTTTTTGTAGATAAAATATTTCAGAAAAATATTTGCTTGGCTCTAGCAATGTGGCATATGGACCTGTGTAATTCCTCTCCATGGGATGCATTTAACCCTGGGTGACAAGCAGACTGTCATTGTGTAATAATCTTCAGTGGAGAATGCATCAGGAATAATGTTCTTGGGATCTTAGCTTTTTATACCTACTTGCAATGCAGCCTTACCTAAGGAAGATGGGTTGTCTTGTGGGTGAGTTCCTGGGTGCAGATTTCTCATCTAACATGAAAGTTCCTTTTCATGCTCTTCAGCTGCCAGCCTGTAAAATATACCCACAAAGGAGTGCTGTACAGTCTCTTCAAACCTCAGGCTACCATAAACTGAGCAATATGCTAAACCAAGCTTTTCTTTAAAATTCCTTACTGCCTCCTTGTTGCTTATTATCCTCTGTTGAGAGAAGGGGGGAAAATGATATAGCATTTGGTAGCAAATTGGAGAAATGATAACCGAAGGTTTTTGCATCCATTAAGAACATTCTGCCGGGCTGAAAGGTATTTGAACTGTGGGTCCGGCTCTACTTTAGAGTATGCTAATATGTTAATTTTAATGACTGAAGAATGAAGGATATTTGGATAGCCGAAGTTCTAATACAATATGTAAGACTGAATGAAAAATAAATTAATTTTTAATGGTTTGCAGACATACAAAAGGTTCATTCGCTGCACATAACATGCTCAGAAAAATAATATCCTTTAATGTGCTGAACTCTTCATGCTTTTCATGAAGCTGCATCTAATTGTACTACTCAGAGTTGACTAATTCTGCCACTGCCTTCCTTTGAGAAAAATAGCATTTCAAGACATGACTAACACTCTAAGTAGTGATTAATTCTTAATTAATTCAGAACAAAAATTAAACTTCGGTACCATATATATCAACCTGAATACCACACACGATACATAGTCAGGTCACTTATTTTGAAATGAATATTAGTTAATACTATGTGATTAAAAAGGAAAAAACAAACCACACATTAAAAAAAATACAAAACAAAAACTACAAAAACAAATAAAAAAACCCAAAACCACAGCCCCTTAAAATATTAGTAAATGCCAAAAAATTTACTAATATAAATATTTGGTTTGTTATCATTGTCGTGGTTTAACCCCAGCTGGCAACTAAGCTCCATGCAGCCACTCTCTCACTCCAATGCCAGTACGGTGGGGGAAAGAATTGGAAAAGTGAAAGAGAAAAACATGTGGAATGAGATTAAGATGATTTAATAGGTTAAGTGAAAGCCATGCATGAGCAAAGCAAACCAAGGAATTCATTAAGTACTTTGCATTGTCAGGCAGGTGTTCAGCCATCTCTAGAAAGGCAAGGCCTCCATCACCTGTGACAGTTACTTAGGAAAAAAAAATATCATAACTCCCAATGTCCCCCCACCCTTCCTTCTCCTTGTCCCAGCTGGAAGGGGGTATGGAATAGTTCTTGTATTGGGGTCAGCTATCCCAGGTCCATGTGCACCCTCAGGCTATTTACTGGTAGGATAAGGAGGGATAAAGTATCAAGGCATTTTTCTTTATGTAAGGGCTACTGACTCAATGACTCATGTTTCTGATTGTGACCTCTTGGCATACTTGCCCAGTGAAAGTATTTGGCCAGATTTAGTCTTGTGTGAAGTTTTGGCAGCACTTAGGTGTCTGGTGTCACCCAGAGGTGCTTCAGCACTGCACAAGTACACAGGTACCTTCATCCAGTGAAATTGATTTGAAATGGTACCTAATATTTTCATTCAGAAGAATGGCTATAAAGAGCAGAAATATGAAGTGAGCACTAATATATGTATATGTGTATGTATACGTACTTGAATATGAATATACAGATATATCTGCATGTCTGTGACAAATCATCGATGGGATATCTTGATGTCTACTTCTGAGGAAAATACAGCTTTATCTGTCCTTTATGCCTTTGATCTTTGCATCAGACATGATAAATAATGGGCTCTGGAAGAAGCTCTGTGGGCATTTTACATACAGCAGAATGTGAAAAAAAGAGTGTTTTTGAAGGAAAGCACTTCAATAAAAATTGTTTGCTAACATAAGAAGAGGATAAATTAGTTTAATCCATTCGCAATGTAATGCAGTGAGAAATTTTGTCAAAACTGAACTAAAATGACTGTGACAATCTGTTTAGGCTGATGGTGGGGAATGTGCCAGAAGAGACGGAGCATAGGGTGTTCAGCAAGGAGTAACTTCTCTAGAAGAAGAGAATAAAAAAAACATTTGGCGAGTAGGCTAAAAAGCTTGGAGACCCTGTAAAGACATAATTGAGAATATTCCTTTTGAAGATCTGCAACAAACCCGAACCCTACATGGACATGTGAATACATAGCACGTTTTTTTCCTTTTAAAATCCATCCTTTTGCAGCCTCTAAGCAACGGAATGAGTAGCTGTTCCTCTTTTTGTCCTTTCTCTTTTGCCAGGACCTGACATTATTTACCTCTTAGGCAGCAGTCACTGGAAACAGGTTTCCTGATCCCTTGTGATAATTGGAGGAAAGTGGTGTCCTGAAATTTAAACCTTCTAATGAAGAACTTAGAAGGGGAATCAAGCTTGCTCAAAGGCCTTTTCACCTATTTATTAGACACAGCACTTCACAGAAACCAGCAGCAGTCAGACTGCCAGCCAGAAGACAATACAATTCTTTCCAAGCCCCTGACCATTTTTTTTCATCTCTGGAATTGGTTGTTCCTGCCTCACATTCTGAGAGACAGAATAAAGACATCTGAATTTAAAACTATAATATCAGTTCAGCCCTAGTTTCTGTGGTGGTAATCAGGGCACAATGTACTGCTGAGGATGCATGCTGTATTATGCAGCTCCTTCAGCCTGTAATTATCCTTGATTCCCCTCCTGTTGTAGCAGAATAGCTACAGATACTTCCATGGCCATTCCAGGCTGTGTGGCTCCCGCTGTTCGTTAACTGCTGAGATAACAAACTATAGTGCTGGTGGTGAGCTGGCATTCAGGGATGCAAAGGTTTTAAAAATTGAAGTTAATTTATTTTTAGGGTTCTCATGAACATGTCAGATATCCAGCATTTACAGCTCAGAAGATCGAGATCAAGTGAGCTTTTGCCCTTCTGCTCCGCGGGAGGTTTCCGTCCTCCCTGAGCTCGCCTTAGGACCCGTTTTACGCTTTGACAGCTGTACCGCCCCAGTCAAACTGCCCACCTGCCGCTGGCCCCACAGCGGGTCGTGCCCAGCACGCACTGGGCGCTTGGCACCAGAAGTGAGAGCCCCTCCTTGGGCTAAGTGAAAGTAAGTGAAAAACTTGTCACCGGGTAAGTAAAAAAAATGGTCAGAGTAGTGGTATTTCACCGGCAGCTGACCGTGAAAGTGGGGCCTCGCAATCCTTATGGCTTTTTGGGTTTTAAGCAGGAGATATCAGAAAAATTACCACAGTGATAACTGGCTTGTGGCGGCCAAGCGTTCGTAGCAAAGTCACTTTTTGATCCTTTGATGTCTGCTCTTCCTGTCATTGTGAAACAGAATTCACCAAGCGTTGGATCATTCACCCACTAATAGGGAATGCGAGCTGGGCTTAGACTGTCTTGGGGCATGTTAGTTTTACCCTATTGGTGCTGTGTTGTTGCAATAGTAATCCTGCTCTGTACGAGAGGAACCGCAGGTTCAGACCCCTGCTGTGTGCGCTTGGCTGAGGAGCCACTGGCGCGAGGCTACTATCTGCGGGCTTATGACTGAACGCCTCTTAAGTCAGAATCCTGCCTAGATGCTTGATGTTGTGCTGTTGTGTCATCGGTCATTCAAGATTGACCCAGAAGATGACAGTCTTGCTCAGAATGTGTGGGTAAAGTCCTTCTGAAATCTTCATTCTCCAAGTCAACCTGTCTTCACACTTGCCTTTGGACAGCCATCCTAGGAGAAGGAAAACTCCTATCTTCAGACCCAGGCTGATGGAGCTCATCTAGCCTTCTAAGGCCTTCCATCCAAGAGAAGGACACTCTTACAAAACCTCTGACCTGTGGACTTTGCTGTTACCGTTCTAGCTAGGCTGTGGCAGTTAAACCTCAGGTGTAAAGGGTGGGCCCAGTTCCGTGCACACTGCGCCTCACCTAAAAAATCCACTGCGTGGGCCCAAAGGGTTGACCCACACTTGCAAAACCCTGTAGCAACAGGGGAGGGATGAAACGGCAAGTGATATGGTGCACTCGGAGCTGCAGATCCAGCCCTGCACGCAGGCAGTTCAGGACTTTGTTCACTCGAGATTGACCCTGGAGATGACAGGCTTGTTTGGAAACATCCTGAATGACCAAGCAGCCTTTTTTCCAACCGGATTTGCCTATCCACATTTCCCTTAGTCATAGTGCTTGTAGTAAGCGTGGGTAAAGCCCTTCCCAAATATTCATTTGCGAAGCCAAGCCATCACAGCTCAGCAGTCTGATTCATATTGTTAGGATCTCATCATATTCTAAGCCCCTAAATATTTTAAACCTTCCCCTTGCTCTTGGTTATTCAGTAGAAGTTGGTCCAGGCAGCTGTATTGCTTGAAACATTAAATGGTTCCAATACATTTTTCATTTGTGGTTGTCAGAAGTCAAGTAAGTGATGGATTAAAGGAAAAACAAATGTTATATTGACTGAAACTATCTACTAATGGTAGGGAAAAGCAAGTTGGGTAGTAGGCATAGTCAGAATGACCTGTTTGATTTACATGGGCAGATTCCATCTACAGACTGGAACCAACGAATTCCATCCAGTTCAGAGTGTGCTTCTGTGTCACCTGGCATGTGGCACTATCCCTTGGAAAGTCTGAAGGTCAAACCCAGCTGCCCCTCCCAGGAGGGGAGGAAATAGGTGGGCAAGCAGGCATCTGGCGGGGGCTTTCTTCAATAGCAGTATCCACCACCAACACCGTTTCTGCAGCTGGTGACACAGCTGGCTGGGGAAAGAAGATCAGAGTTGCCATACTAGGACTATCTTAACCCTCCTGCCTCTACCCTGGTACAATTATACTACCTGTTAATGTCCTACTGGATTTCACACTGAATGTGCCAAGTTTGTCAGCATGTTTCTTTGGGAAAAAAAAAAAAAACAAAACAACAAACAAAACAAAACCAGCCAAACTCCTTTCAACTGCATCCAAAGGTGCTGACATCAGTCGAAGTCTTACTTTCCTTGAGGGGCTTTGGACCAGGTCATCGGCATGGAATGTGGTATGCGGGGCTTGCTGTAACTTAGTAAATAAAGAGCCGTATTAAATTGGTGCAGCCTTCCAGAGGAGAAGGAAAAAAAATTACTGAGAGATGAACACACCCAATCCAGAAATATTTTTTCAGGATTCTGAAATATTCAATCTTATTGGTTTCAATTTTCTCCTACTAGATTTCCAAATTGCAGAGTAGATGCTGTTCTGCTACTTCATTCAGTGGCTCATTCTGGACTTCTCACTGTATAATATTTCCATCCCTTGGAGGGTGTAGTTCCCCAGGCAGGAAGATGTTGATTTGTGCCTGAAGGTATTTTCCTGCTGGCATTATACGACATTTTACTTTTTTCACCATGTCTCCCCATGGGAGAGTAAAGGGAAGCTGAACTTGGTGTGTAAAAGCATCCACAAGCAGTGGCTTTCTGATGTTTCCAGTTGAAAAATATTTGGGATTGATTTTTGAGTCTTGAAGGTGTGGGTACGTTCAAGCTCAGATTTTTTTGCACTGACTAAACAAAATATAAGAAAACCCTGACATGTTAACCAAGACATCTCCTCACACGCCATGAGGTCATGGGTTAGATTCTACTTTCATTTACATTTAAATTTTATATAATGACACTGCAGTTACCAGCTAATTCTCTTCTGGTTGTAATAAAAGTTAACTACCTGAGCCAGGATGTTCTCTATGAGTCTTATACCTTTTTTTATACTTAGTGAAGCAATTTCACATTATGAGCATCAAGAAAATTGGCCAGCACCGTGGTTTTTATAAGTAAATGAAACATGGAATAAATTTCATCCTAATTTGTATTTTTGAAAAATAACTGAAGCACAGTGCTGTTAAACCATTAAGATTAGTGAGAGACTTAAAACATAATTTAAAAAATGCTTTTTGTGACTAAAATACATCAAGGTTATAAGGGACTATTCAGTGTAGTGAAGCCCCACTGAAACAGAAATGGTACTATAGTAGTTCTTAAGCAAAACATACCTGCTTTGGTGAAGAAATAATTATTTTCAGGTAACAAAATATTAAA
>JBCJKH010051151.1:2539-14052 GCA_039877255.1 Loriculus beryllinus
GTGGCTGATTGTTCTCATCGTGAAAAATTGTCCTCTTGTGTCCGAAAGGAAAATTGTGTGTCCAGTCGGAATGTCCCCAGCAGTAACTTGTGCCCATCACACCTCATCTTTTCTGCGTAACTCCTTGTAAAAAGGGAGTCTCCATCTTCTTTGTAACCTCCTTTTAAATACTGGAACATGGGGATAAGGTCTTCTCTGAGAGCCTTCTTTTCTCCAGGCTGAACAAGACCAGCTCTCTCAGCCTTTTCTCATGTGGCTGCCCAGGCCTTGGATCATTTTTGTGGCCTTTCTCTGGACCCTTTCCAGTCTGTAAAGTCTGGAATTGCAGTGTTGTCAGCATTATAGCCCTAACCTTCCTGCAGGCTGTTCTCCTGCATAGCTGTTCAGGGTCTGCCTTCTCTTGCAACCTTCTCTCTGTGGCTTAAGTTTGTGGAGCATCAAAGTGAAGCCCACAAACATTTTTACTTTTTTCTGCACAAAAATACATTTAGTGCCTGTGCTTGGGACTGGATGAGCCATCCTGGATGATCTACACCGGTTGCTAAAACTTGAACACAAGTGTCTGATGGCTTAGTAATTCTGTAGTAGGGGCTAGGGTAAAAATTTGTTTGCCTAACATAGCACCTGGTGCAGTTTGAGGTGCTTTGAGATATCTGAGACACTTGTGTGGGGCTGTTAGATAGGTTGAAGGACTTGCAGGAGCCCTGCATGCTTCTGGATCAGCAGCTGGAGATCAAAGCATCCATATATAGGTAACTGAATTCAACCCCTAGTTTACTAGAAGACACCTCTGCTGTAGGTTTGTCCAGAAGAGTCTGACACATGAGCTACAATTAAACAACTTGTTTGGGTTCTCTGCTTGGATGTTTTTGTTCTTTATCCCAGATGCATGTGAAAGCTACACTGATAATGGTGGGCTAAACATGGTTATGGCCTGGGCCCAAGTGCTGCCCTGCGACTGTGCACACCCTCCAGTTGCTGGTGTGGTTGCTGGCATGGTTTTAGCCGTGTCTCACTAGAAATCTCAAAAGCAATGCCCATGAAAGATTTGAGGGTGATAAGGTGAAGAACAGCTCCCAAGAGGCAATTTCAGTGTGTCCAGACTGTAGGGATGAGAGTCTGGTTGCTTGGATGTGAGCCCAGCTGCATAATGGACAATGAATGATCGAGCACACTTTCAAGTATAAATGAAGCCATTCCACATCAAGGATCACTTCTGTGAATGAGAAGGATTTATACTGTTGCTTTTGATCATGGTGAAATCAAGGAATACACTTCTTCACAATTGTCTAAATAGTACACTTCACTTAGATGTATGTCATTTTGCCTTGTTGAAAAAATTGATGAAAGCATTTAGCAAAACCAGTGCCTTAGCCTTCTCTGGTGTTTGGGGATTTTCTGATGCTCCAAGCAGTGAAAATGGGTAGGACCTGGAGGTACTTCTGGGTGACACTGTGAGGCAACAAAGAGGTACAGGGGTTATATCTGGGATCTATCCAGATACTTTTGGTAGAACTGGGGAATGAGAACTATAACAATAATAAGGAAGACATTAGCTCAGACCCCTCTGCAGTATCGTGTACAACTCTGGTCACTCATCCATCCACTACAGATGCAGAAAAGTCTTGCTAGTATGATCAGGGAATATGGAAGTACTAAATAAGAAAAGGCTGTCATTTGTTATCTAGTGAACAAACTGAAAAAAATGTATACTTTTTTTTTTCTTTCTACAAATAGGGAAGGAGTAAATGTCAGGGAAGGGGGAAAAGCTGTTTAAGATAAAGAATAATGTTAGCACAAATGCAGGTGGGTATAAATTTGCCATCTTTACATTTAGATTTGGAAATTAGATGTTTTATAATCATTAGAGCAGCTGGGTTCAGAAACAGCTGGCCAAACAGAATAGAGGCAATAAGAAATCTGATGATTTATGCGACAGTGCTCACAAAGTTCATGAAAGGAAGTATGTGAACTTCCAGTGACAGAAAACTGAAGTTGATAACACAGGAGGATGTCTTTTAGACCTCTGGCCCTAGTAGTGCAAACTGCTACTGTTTTATGAACTAATTTATCCTCATTTTTTTCCTATTTTAGAAGAGCTGGGACTGCATCAAGCCGTTATACTGCATCACATGCCTTGTCTTTATGAATTTATAGATTCACTGGGAGAACCTTGTTTATCAGTATTCACTTTCCTGGACCCTTCAGTACACCCACTACACACAGCTGTTTACGTAATGTCACAAGTTGCAAAGCCTGATGCACTGAAAAGACATGATATACAGAAAATAAGTAAGTTCTATGGCCAGAGAGTACTCTGATGGTGGTAGAAAGCTAGGTTTACTGGCATCATACACTGACAGCCACTTAAATTGTAGATGACTGGTTGTCAACATCATCATGAAATACATTATCTAAAGTTACTCATGAAAATCTTGCACACTGACCATAAAACTCCCAACATCCTAATGATGACCGTGAACAGAGAAAAGTTCTCTTTCCATACAACAATCTCGATTGTTGTAAGATGGTTTCTTCTTTTTGCAATTTATGACTGATGAATCTATCCCTGTTTTACATTTATGTATATATATATATAGGTATATTTATTTCTTTTACTTTTACCATTCCCAAATGTCAGTTAATTTCATAAAAGTGGATCTGATTAAAGATGAGGTAGAAGAACCCTAAAATCTGGGACTTCTCATGCACCAAAGTTCATTTAGATCCTTGTCAATTGGTATGTGAACTTGGGCAATAACTAAGAAGTTAAGAAAAATGAACGTGAACATACTCTTGCAAATTAGACATGCAACCCTAGTCATAAAGTCCTAATTTTAAAGTTAACTAGACACTATGTTGTGATCAGCCAACCAGTTCACCAACACATGATAGCTTTGGAATTTATTTCCACCAGTGAATTTAGGATGAATACAGATCACAAACAGGTAAAATACCTGAAATTAGCCTCTTGACAGAGAATGAATGTTTAGAATCAAAAAAGTCTATATTCATGGAGTAAACTGCCAAATAGTCTGTGACTGAATGCAATGTGGGGTTTAGATCTTTTGAACAGATCCTCATTTCTACTTTCAGGCTTCATTTTGCCAAAGACATCAACACTTTAAGTAAGTACTAGATGTTGGTCATCAATATTGTTTTCTGCGGGACCAGAGGTTTCTTGTCAGTAAACATATTTAATTTGGACGATTAGGGTATCTGAAAACAATACTGAATATTGCAGCACAGCCCTGATGTGGAGAACTGGATTGCAAATGTGGCTTGATTTATTTATTTTTTTTTACCACTAGGTTAATTATTGCTTTGATTATAGAGCTAGAATTGCCATCTGTCACAAGCTCTGTGGGATGACCAAGCTTATTTTGGCTTAGTGTTTTGCTACATATAATGTTTATTATTCCCAAAATAATATAATGTCGGACAGATAGTATCATCCTGGGACAACTTGTCATGTGATGACTTTTCTCATATCATCATACTGTATTCTAATGCAATTACATTTCCATGTGCTACTCGATTAGGCTGTGAGCTACATGACATTATGTTGTGCATAGCTTAGAGTTGTGACACAGACAGGGGAAAATGATGCATCTGACTGACATATCTCATCCATTTAATTCATGTTATTTCCATGTAACGAGCGCCTAGCAGTTAGCCAGTAGCTTTCTTGAAAATTGAGAGCACTTGGGAAAATAGGATATTACCATCAGATTAAAATATCTTCATTTTGTTAAGGATCCCTCTCAGATCTGTCACAAAACAGCCCTCTTCTCCTTTGCATTGTGAAGCTGTAAGATCAGATCTCCTGGTGCTGACTGCTATTGCTGTATTACAAGGAAAAAGGCATAAACACATCCAGTTTTGTTTGAGGCTTTGCAGATAAAAGTGAATATTTAACTATCATCCTGAACTGAAAATACTTCCAGATGAGAAAACACAAACCAGTGGAAAAACCACTAAATAAACATGCAGATGCATTACCCCTAGCTCAAGTCTTAATTGAGTTTGGGCTCTAATTCTGGAGAAATTCTGTTCTCAGCCTTGCTATGGCGAGGGCTGCAGCTAACAGGAAAAGTTTCAAGCTCTTTGCTATGTAAAGTTTGGGAAAAAACTCACATTCTGAGCCAGAATTAAATTAAAGGATCAAGCTTACACACTGGCAAGTTAATATAGTGACAGCACCAAAGCCTCTTGCAGGTGTTTCCCCCCTCCAAAAAAAATACGTAGAGGAAAACTGTGGGATGTGTCACTCTTACCTATTAGCTGCTAAAAAGATACCTCCGTATCTCTGCATGGCATTCCACCCTGTCACTTCCTCCTTGCTTCCTCAGGCTTTTCCTGTGCATTTTTTGATCTTGAAACAATAAAGGATTTTTGAACCCAAGATGTGCATGCAGAACAACTGCAGAATTAGAGGGTTGTTTTGAATGTTTCATATTAAGCTAATCAACCATAAGGAGAAGGGAGGGGGCCAGGGTGCTACCTCCTTTTCCAGTTTATTGAAGTGGTGCTGATGGAAATCCTTAAAACCATTTCTAATCATATAAAAAGCAGGAAAATAAAAGAAGGAAAATTAATTGCCAGCAACCTAGCTTTCATGATGAGTTCTACTGACAAAATGCAATGTCTGTCTATAGGCAGTGAATAAAGTGCATGTGATTTCCAAATCCAGGAGATGAGAATATAAAATCTGTAGCTGGTCTCTTGTCACCGCCTCTTCTGGACGACCAGAAAAAAATCCTTTGGTTATGGGTTTTTTTTCTCTCTTTTCACAATTGTTCTGTGGAACACTGTGCAAACAAGCTTCAAAACCTGGGTTACCAAGCTTTTCAATTAAATTCCCATCAAAACCACAAATAGAAAAATCAGTGTGGTTCATCTAGCATTTCTAAAGTAGCTCATATACTGCTGGGAAAATGACACACTGGCAGTGTTGGTCGTCCCGTCCCCCCAGTTGTTTTGTTAATGATTTAAAATATCAGATATTTTAGGGTCTTACTTCCAAAACTTGAAACAAACTTAGAAGCCTGTTTTCCTCTCCTTCATGCGTTAGATATGACTTCTTAGAAACCACTTGGTTATTGCTTCGTGTGTGTGTGTGTGTGTGTGTGTATTTTATATCAGCTGTTTTGTTGGTAGGATACCAATAAAAGCATATTTTTCCTTGGGCAGCAGTGCTGAGGACCTGTGAAATGCAAGCACGTGGGTCTGTGTGTGCTCCAGAGGACACCCTTCAGCCATGCCTGAGGCAGTGCTTGCAAGTCCTGTCATAGGGCAGAGCTATTTTTGAGGGTGAGCCTCAGAGGATACACATGAGATACTCAAGGAGATTTGCAATTTCAGACAAGGTAGCAGGATCTGGAAGCATTGTAGATATTTTTGCTGACAGTCTTTGCAAGCGTGTGCAAAAACAGTGGCAAATTGTGAACCTAGCTGCAGTGTCAGCATCATTTTAATTAAATATATATTGCTTTACTTAGCTATATGGATAGCATCAGTTGTATTATTTCTTTAAATAAAGGACTGGAATGCAAATGGTGTGCATTTAAGTGTAGAGAGCCAATGATGGTATTATAGCAGGAAAAACATCTAAATGAAACACAGAGAAAAGATTCTCAGTGATATTACTGCTTATGGCAGACTCGGTTGAAATGTGCATTCACCCATTATCTTAACTCCTCATGTGCACACAAATCGCATTCCCAGCTTATTCAGAGCTTGCATACTGTTAGCACAGTCACCAGGGTGTTTGGGCAGCATTATTAAAACAGCATTAGTATGCAGCAAGGTGCTCCTCGCCCTGCTAAATCACTTTGTAAAGTAGGCCTTCGAGCTCTCCCTCTTTTTGTTCTGCCAGCACTACTCCTCGTGCTTCTGATGCAAGACTAATAAGACTTAAAAGTAGAGAGCTGAATTAAGTAGATGGGAAATGAAGGAAAGGGTAGAGGCTAAACTGGGCTGAAGGCAAAGAGTGGGCAGGTGGGAAAGACAGAGGGAGAGTGAACATAGATTCAGAGAGGTCCCAGGGAGTTGAGCTGTGGGAATATGGCACAAGAAGCCCGAGCAGGAGGGAACTGGAACTTACTCTGCATCTGGTATGATAAAGATGGCTGAAGTGTCAGCATTAAAGAGCAAAAAAAATTAACCCAATATTTGCAAACCAAGATGACCCAGTGAAATGATGCATGTGAAAGAGAATGAGAAATATGGAGGACATAATGCACAAAGAAAATAGAGACATAAGTGTCTGGAAAATTAGAATATTTCTGTTGTAAGGAAAGAACATTCAAGTTGACTTTTTTTTCCTACTGACTTTCAGTTCAAGGATGCTTCTAACCAAACAGAACGCTGTATTCCTGGTCCTATATGGTATTTTTTAACACTTGCCAAATGGTGTCTGCTAGCTTGTAACAGACGTAAAAGATTATTTCCCAAATTTGCAAGAATTGTCACTTTACACTTGCAAAGTGAAGACGTCTTGCCTAGAAATACAGGAAGAATGAATTATGCATGGAAAGTGCTGCATGCCTATTTTTAATGGTGCATGGGCATAGTCTGAAATATTATTTGTTTTCTTGGCTTACGTTTAAGAAGGGTGTGAGTAGGGAAATAATAAGAAGGTGAAGAAGGAAATCTGCCTTAAAAGCATGTGCTGAGATTTTCTGATGACAGAGATACAAGTCCAGCACTGCAAGGCAATACTGCTCTGTGAGGAACTAAAATTAGTATGTATGAAATGCTAGTAACTTCATGGTACCATTGTCACCATCACTAATAAAATTGCATTACAGCTGCAGGGCAAGGCAGCAGTAACAGTAGGCTCCCTAAATTCAGTCCAGTTAAATGGTTTATTTATTAATTAGCAAAGCAGAAGCAATCCTGATCAGAGCAGCATTTTCCCTTGCAGCATGGAAGAGGAATATACATTTCCTCCCATTGTTTTGAAAGTGACAATTTGGAACATCAGGTGGAAGACGTGACAACTTTCCCACTTTGCTGGCTTGTTGCAAGTGATACATAGTCCATGCTCCCCCATCAAAGACCTCATGCATCCCTTGTTTATATCCAGTTGTAAGGAACGGGGAGAATGAACAGCTTGCACATCAGAAAGTTTGTATTGGAGGGGAGATTAATTAGATGAAGATGTACTTGCTAGAGCTGTTTGGATCCTTAGAGGAGTCTGAATGAAAGACTCTGAACAGAGAATGTGTTCAGGTTGTAGCTTCAGTACATCATAATACCTATAAGCAGGAATACAATTAGTATTTCATTTTAAATTGAATTTTTAGTCCCTCAGTTAAGGAAAACAGATTTCTTTCCAGCAGTTCTATTATTCCTTGTAGGCTGTGTAGGGCAGGTCAGAAAACACGTTCTGTTCCTTAGGAAACATCAAGGTTGTTGAGGTTGATGTGCTTGCTTTGGTTTCACATTAAAACATTTAAAAATTATTTGATTTTTGTGTGCATGCGAAAGATTGGAGATATCCTGAGAGAAGGAGGATTTGTGACTAGTGCCCAGTCTGTGATTTCTGGGAGACTGCTCCCCAGCACTAATTTCTTGATACTGGTGACGCGAGACCTCCAGCCACATTTGCACTGACCCTGTATTATCATCTGACTGGAAGGAAGCCCTACCTTGAGAAGTTTTCATGGCAAACAGCAAATTCTTCAATTCTGATCTAATGATCATAGATACTTTAGTGGAGAGCTGTAGAAGAGAATAAAGTTGATTAAGGCAGCACAAAGAGCAAGAAGCAAGGCTTCGTCAGGGATTTCTTCCCAGCCTCTAGTTATGAATGGGACCTTGATGGGTGTTTCCCTCAGTTAATTCTTCCCACAATTTAGGAGACTTCAATGGTCTCTCAGTATCCTCTGGTTTTCCTCTCTCTTTTTTTACGGGCTCAGCCATTGAGAATATCCTGCTTGACACTGATCTCCGTATGAGATGTCGTTGTATTGGTACTTTGCTATTTAATAGCTAATAACTTTATTGCAATTGTATAATGGAGTTGGGTGGTTGAAAACATTTATAGTTAGAGAGGTAAATAGGCCATTAAGCAGACAGTCCACATGCTCTGTAGGAATACCGCTACAGAGCTGGCAGAGCACACATGATGTGTTTGTCTTCTACTTCTGTAACAAATAAGACGTTATACAGTAATACTCCTTCCTTTCATTGCCTCTTCCTTTTGGAAGGTATGGGAAATATGTTCAGCCTCCAGTAGGGTGGTTTGGTAGGTGCCTGCAGCTGGAATGACTTTGGCAGTCATAAGACCCAGGTGCTCTAACCAGTTTACCCATGACATCTACAAATCAGTTTACATGACCTGGCATGGCCTGCTTGCTTCTTGAAGTATGTGGTATAAAGCATTATGGTTAGTACCTGACTTTCTTCTCAGTTTTTAAAATCTCATTTATTCTTCACAATCTTGAAACTATGGGTAGTGAATGCGTCACCATAGTGGAAGAGTAACAGCGAACACTTTATGCAGTGACCAAAACACCCAACTGTTTACATCAACATGCAATGCCTCTAACAAGTTTTTAGATAACTGTATGGTTTCATTAAGAATTCCATCTTGTGATGTTGGGGTGTGTATCACACTCAAGCATGTAAAATCACAGAGCGTAGTAAGGAAGGCTAATTCAAGGCTAAAATTAAATTAAAATTTTGGCATACCCAACAGTTTTTTGAGTGAAAAGTGACATCAAGATTCCTTTAAATTCTGGAAATATGGCTCCTGCCATGTGTTTGCAATCATGACTTTGTGCCTGTTGACTCTGAGGGAAGCAATTAATCCATTTTTGGGTCATAGACTGGGGGATCTGCTTTTCATATTGTAACAAATGTCTCTTGGTTCCTTGGGGAAAAATCTGTCCTATATCATAGCAGTGTAATGCTGTTTTTTCGTATGTGTGTTATATTCTCATGCAGTTATATCTTCTGTACTACACATGAAAATTTCAGTGACCCCATGTAGACCGATCATTACCTGGTATAAATAATCACAGCTCTGGTGGTTTCCAGGCATTCACTTTGTTTTATGCTAGCTGAGAATATGACCCATACCCTTTCAAACCTGCTGTGGTAACAAACTCGGAGCCCAATCCTGCTTTCAGCAAGCCTAGAAGACCTTTTGCAAATAGCTAATGGTGCTTGAGAAGGCCCCAGTTCTTATAGCTTGCTTTATGTACTACTTGCAGTTTTAAGGTTTGGGAATATGTTAACTTAGCTCTGATGAGAAGGGGAAAAGGCAGCAGTGCTGTTCTTCATCTGCAGAAGTACATTTGTTGGGTAGGCTGTGTTCTTTTAATGCTTTCCTCAAATGCCATTTTGTAACAGTAAAATGCTCACTAAAAATACTAAAATATTTTTAGTTGTCGAGTACAAATCAGATCGAGCTGCACATTTCCCTCGTGAGTAAAAGTGATGAGTTTGTGTTCATTAACTCGGGGCCATCTGGTGCAGACATGCTGCAGTCTGTGAATCAAACATGCATCAAACTCCAGGGATCAGAATAACTGCCAGACCCAGTGTTTGGGGGGCTTGGGGGTGGAGGGAAAAGGAAGAGGGTAGTCAACTATACATTTCACTCCTTTTAAAAATTAACTCTTCTCTACAACAGATTTCAGAGTTTAATGGTATGTTATTGTAAAACTGTGTTCCAGGCTCATCAGTGACCATTTGAGTAACCTTCAGGCTGCTTGCCTGCCATTAAAGTAATTGTACCTGTCATGCTGACTACTTTGTGTACAAAATGACTCAATAGTACTGTGTCTCTCTATTTAAATAATGCATCTTGAGGGTGCAGCTACACAGATGCATGTAATAAATAAATCTAAACAGTCTTTCTCAGTTTTTTTTGGATTTGCACTGATGCAAGTCAGTGTTGTTTTCACTTACATTGGCATAACTGATCAGATTTTGAACTGTATTCATAGAAAATTTGAAAGAAGAAGGAGTTGTAATTAAAGGCCTTGATTTCATCTTTAAAGTCTTTTCCAACCTAAATGATTCTATGATTCTATAAAATCTCTGCTCTGGTTACCAACCTGTCAGCCTTTGTATGTTTCTCTCCCAAATGTCTCCAGACTTCCCTCTTCCTGCCTGTCATGTATTTGTTTTTTCTGGGCTCTACCTTCGTCTCCAAGCTCACATCTGTCGTGGGCTGCAGTGATAGCTGGCTGGCCCCATAGGATCCTATAGCTGGCTGGTGCCAGTTTTAAGCTTGCATGTATTTTGAGATGATCCAAAGTCACCAGGTTCCACCTGCAAAACTGGCGACTTTGGGTCTCCGGCTACTTTGCACAGCCAAAAGGAATGCACGTGTAAACTTTGCTTTTTCTTTCTAGGCTCCATCTACATAATAACCTATTACACTAACTTTATACAAGGTTGTCTTGTTTTAAATAGGGTAAATGTGTCACTCTAAACATCTACTTATTCTAACTTCAGTAGGTTTTACTTCCCTGTTATTGGGAGGGGTAGAACCTCCAAGAGGGAGGTGAAATTATTGTGAGCTTGGTGAAAGAGACATGTATCTAAAGCCATAAAATGGAGTGCTGCAGCAACTGTCCATACCACTTGAGTTGTTTCAGTGGTACTTTGCAGGGTTTTGCCTAGGTCAGCAGTAACTCTCCTGAGGATCTCCTAGGTGCTTGATGCCAGTGTTTGGGCAACTGAATGGAACCCCCAGAGCCTTCAGAGCAATTCTGCTGACCAAAGATTGATATTTATTTTAGAAGGAATTGAATTGTTCTCTGGGCTCTACTAGGCTCATTTAGTTTGCCCACACATGTATGTCAAGTGCTGTTAAAGATTATTTTGGATATCTGAGATGTCCACGGAAAGCTGACAGTTATGACTTGCTACCCAAAGGAGATTGGAACCATGGGAATGGTAGTCAGGGGCTGGACACAGATTCTCTGTGGCATCTCAGATGCTTGTATTTGATGCCTATGGTTGCCTGTATTTATCCAACTACATCCTGCAGTACGACTTTATTTTCTTTAAACGGAGCTTGGAAACTTTCCTGTGAATGCTCTAGTCAAAGTTTCTGGAGGAGAATCCCATTTACCTATTTTGTTAGATGTCCTAGGGCATAAGCTGTATTCTCAGTATCTGTAATGTACTCACTGGCTCGTAGTGTAGAAGTTGTGCCCATCTTGCAGAAACTGTGTCTCCTTACTAAACCAGACGCAGTCCCCAGGTGGGGAATAAAGACCAGAACTTGTGGGCCACTAGTGCAGTCTGCCTGCAAATGAGAAATGACACAGCTGAAACCCAGGGTGAAATCCATACAGAAGATTGGAGAAGATTCAGGTCCATGGTCTGTAACTGGCTTAACAAAAACAGAATCATAGAATAGTTAGGGTTGGAAAGGACCTTAAGCTCATCTAGTTCCAACCCCCCTGCCATAAGCAGGGACACCTCACACTCTAACCCATGCCACGCAAGGCTTCGTCCAACCTGGCCTTGAGCACTGCCAGGGG
>JBCJKH010051152.1:0-14008 GCA_039877255.1 Loriculus beryllinus
AAAATTTATTTGCTTCCTTACCTATAAGTTGCCGACCCCTGCTTTATACCCTTTCTGACCAATCTGTTTGGCCTTTTTAGGCCTGCAGCATTCAAATTTCTTCTTCTGGCTCATGTTTCTAAAATAATACACAGTTTAATGAAGTTGTAGCTGTGATACTAACATCAGCTAAAGAACATTACTAAGAAGAGATTGCTGAGATATCCTCATTTTAAATCACACAGAACAAAGGTAATTTATTTAAAAAAAAATCAAAGTCTTTTAAAAGGACCTCAGACTTTTTCATTGCTTAGCTATAAAGACTAGCATCTAAATTGCTTTCTGATTAAAGAAGTACTATAGGAGGTTAACAGAAAATCTTGAATAGAATTGCCAGTTCCATCGATTAGATACAATTTATAATGCCAGCCAGGTAAAACATAATTTTATTTAACTTATTATGCCAATTGTTATTCTTCACATCAGTAAAAGACTAACCCACTTTGTTTCCTATGTGATCCTATTATCAATCAATCAATAATTTTCAAGTGTAAAAGGCAGAATTTTAAAATAGTTTCAATCTTTAATCATTCAGAATTCAAACTGTTCTCCCTGGTTTTGATCAAAAGGCAAATACTGTGGAATAAAACTTTAGAACCCTTTATGTGAGTTTAAAAAGTTACGAAGTTGAAATCAGCTGCTGTTTAACACTGGGCCATGACAGACTTCATATCAACCCTCTAAAAGCAGCACAAATGCAGCATTCATATTTTCACAGTAAAAGAAAACAAATAATTTAATTTCAGGTCTTTAAACTGTCCATGATTTCAGCTCCTTTGGAAGGAAACCAGAATGAATCTAATCAAAATTGTCACTGCTTTTTACAGTTTCAGAAATGTAAGGTAGACAAAGTAATTACTGATCAAATATTGCATGAGACTTGTGGCTTTGACAGTGGAAAAGGTCGACTCACCCATGAGTGCCGTAATATGCTAGACAGGCAAATATTACAGAAAGAGTACAATGAGAAGATCAGCAGCATTGTTTATATCTGTAAATTGACAGGAAGATGTCTAATAAACATCATTTTCATTTCCAAACAATTCTGTCTGTAACAATTTAACTTTGTCTGCAGAATTATCAGTAAGTTATTGTGAGATTATTTCAGAAATGTAGGTTAGCCCCAATACAAGAGGAGAAATTAAAAAGGTTTATTATAATTTCTTTTTGTCCTTTTATCAAGTCATGTTTTTATTCTCAAATTGCATCATGCAGTTATTCAGCTGCTAATTTTTCAGACCTAAATGTTTGATGCTTATTTTTGTAATGACAGATCTCTAAGAGGGCTGTCATACAGTATGATTTGGGGTGGATGCACACCAAATCTTAATTTAAAATTATGAAGTATCCCATCATGGTAGCTTTTTAATGGAATTAATATTTTAGCGCACTGAGTTTCTATTCTTTACAGTTTATTGTAATTGCACATTCAGCTTTAAAAATATTTGTCTGGATTTCAACAGATATGTTATGAGCTAAAGCCAACATTTTAACATTTTTTTCACAGACAAGTACCTGACAAATTCAACACCTCTTAAAGTTACAAAAATAGGAATGAAGAGATACAAACATATACTGAAAAATTCACAGGGAAAGCTCACAATCACTTCTAAAGTTCTCCCTTTTCTTTTTTTTCTTTTCTTTTTCTAGCTACAGGATTTTTATTTTTCTGAGGTATCTTAACTTCCTTTTTTCAAAATTTACCGTTACCACCATCATCAATTTTCAAACATCTGAAAAATGCAAGTGAATCAGATTACAGAATTGGTACTACAGAATAACAAGATAATAGTTAAAACTGTAATGACCTGAACATGCGTATTCTGGACTGTTCTCTCTAGTATTTTCAATACTGTTAGTTTTCTGTTTCCAAGGACGAGCATAATAAGAGAATAGGAATTGAGAAACAGTTTAAAATTGTAAGCTGTGATTTATTTTTACTCCAATTTGAGACAGGTTCAATGACTCTTCAAGTTATGGCCAATTTAAGTAGTCTGTAAACTTGGTGTTCAAATATCATTAGCTAATCATCATTGTACATATTTTAACCCATGAAGAGGAAGCATATTGTTTCAGGGAACAAGTAAACACACGACAGAAGGATCCTGTAGACAAAGTGACAAGGAACATTTTGAAACTTTTTAACATCATCTTATATGTGACATTAGGACCTAGCAACCTGGCTACTCCTTCCAGATTTTAATCTGCCCACAACTGGATTTTCCAGCAACAAAACCAATTGCCAAAATAATAAGCTCAGAAGCTTTCTAGCATTACTCAAGGAATGACCAATGTGTTCATTCTCCAGGGTAAGTAAGAGTCTTGTTTCTGCAGCAAGAGGAAAATTCTGTGTTTTTCCACTGCATCTGCACTTTTATACTGACTCAACCATATTGTACTCCATGAGCTGCAATGTTCCACCAGATAAGCAGAGGGGCTTTGCAACTTAAATTGCCATTTTATCAAGTTTCTTTGAATTTCTGGAGCAAGTCCTCAGTATTTTTGAAGTTTATAAAACAGATACTGTTGGAAGTTCTTCTAGGGATATAACTCTTCTGTGCGTAATTATATTTATTTAAATTACCCTAAGATTGAAGTGCTAAATGTGGTGCTGCTTTCGACTTTTCATGAATGTCTTTCTTAAAGTCTCCTTGGTGGACAAGTGAAGATTGTTCTCAAGCAGTGGCTTTTCTTTCCAGACCTACAGCTCAACTATTTCAGGAAAGTATTTTATGACTCACTAACAAAATTAAACAGAGAAGACAAGAACTTGTCAAGATGACGACGAAGTCCATCTGCCATTCAAGAGGAACACAGGCTGCCCAAGGGTCTGAGATGCCCATTTGTGCACTGGTACATTCACAGACGTTGTCTGCAGAAAGTGCATTTGCTTTTCCAAATGGAAATCATTGGTGTATAGTAAAACAACATGGAGAATACATGCAAAAAGATGTAGCAACATGTATCGACAAAATGGAATGCCATTACAAAAAAAAAGCATCTCAACAGCCAAAGCTCTTATTAAGTACCATGGTAAAAGATGGCAGATACATACACACACTTTGCATAGTCTTTCTTAGTAATTAGTAACATTTTCTTCCTGAGCATCTAGTAATTATATTATTACCAATTTTCAGCAAGTTGCAAACAGTTGCATTTAAACCTCTACAGATACATGGATTAGAAGGGTTTTTACTGCACTGCAGTAGTAACAAGTGACTTGTGATGTGTTAGACACAAAAATATCATAACCTCTAAGAACCTATACATAAAACTTCTTTAAAATCAGTAACATAAACCTATTCTCATCTATACATGGAGCTGATGCTGCCAACACTAAAGGCACGGTTTTGCAGTATGTTGTAGGAAAGTTGGTCTTGTGAGAGCTCCCATCTACCTCACTGCTCGTGTTTAACTACATGACACATTTCAAATGGAACAGACAGATGAACTTCCAGCAAATTAACCTTACAGGATCACAAATGAAAGGAGAAAAAGGCTGGCGTAGGAAAGGTGGCAGTTGTTTGCCTTTTTCTTGAATCTACAGTCTTAGCAAGCAGCAGATTTTGAAATCTGGGGTCAAAAGAGTGAGAACATAAGTTTGGGATTAAATTATTTAAACATGAGTACTTTAGGACTGAAACTCTGGATACTGATGACAGAGCTGCAATATCTTCCTTCCTAAGTTCATTAAGAAGCATGTGTCTTAGGTATAATAGCATCAGTTTAGAGCGGTAAATTTTTCCCTTGCTAGATAAGGTAAATTTTTCCCTTGCTAGTTCCACTCCCTCTGTAATGCATTGTTTCAAAGTGGTTTCTAGTAAAGCCAAGAGTGTGTATAGGAGACAGGAGAATTGACTGAAATTACAGCTTCACAACAAAGGTTTAAAAGACTTCTTGAGATTAATCTTGATCTCTAGGACATCACATTGCTTATATTATTTACATAAAATGTCAGGGTGCTTGTAATCCTAATGCTACTGACCTCAGCACAGCCAGTGACTTTTGCAGATTGCAACAAGGGAAGATGATCAAAGCTGACATTAAGATGAAGAGAGTGAAAAGTCCACTGCTGGGAAAAAAATGTGAAGAGACAGGGAGATGGAGAACTTAGATTGGAATTGTTTTGAAGATATTGTTCAGAGTCCTAAAGAACATAAAGGTGAATTTACCACATAAAACCTTTAGAATAAGCAAATGAAGCTATAGATGTATACCCTTAAATAGACTGAGTGTGAATATTCCTGTTGAACAACCAGTGAAAGAACTGAAAAGTCAGGACTGTGCCCTAGAAAGTGTCAGAAAAGGTGGGAGGAGGTTAGGAACACATTAAAGCTTCATGTTTGTCTGAAAGGGCCTAGAGGAGGCAGCAGGAGGGAAGGCAGAAGGGATTGCAAGTTTCCCATGAAGAAGAGAGACAAAAGGCATTCTGCAGCAGCAGAAGGGATATTGCACTGAGTGCCCTTTAGGACAGGAGTCTGAGTTGTGGAAGTCAATGATAGTGGAGACCTTAAATGTTCATCATGGTCCAAGTAGCATAGACACTGGCTGATGGGAAGAAAACTGATTTTAAAATCTAATGAATGGACTAACTTCAGCAGAGAGGACAACACCGGGACTTCAGGAAGAACAGTATCATTATAATGAACAGCTGAGTGGTTAATGAGGGAATTCAAGTAAAAGTAGCTAGAAACAGTATGAAAACATTATATGCTGTCTTCCTCTTCCAGTTCCTTCCAACTTCTAGTCACAACTGGACAAAAAAAAAGAAAAATATAAATTTTTAATACCCACTGAATGGAAGAATATCCAGCTTATTTCCTGTTGATTATAGTGTGTTTATGCCAACATTTATCTTTAGTTTGCTTTACAGAAAATGAATACTCTAATCAATGCTTCAAGAGCTATAGAGGATATACAATTATAAACCAGTGACCCTGATTACAAAAAAAGGATATATAAACTATTTTATGAAAACAAAACTCATAACTGAACAGTTTCATATTTTGAAAGTAGAAAAATCATTACCTGGGTAAAGTGGAGAAATAACAAGAGAGCTACACAGTAATTCTGATAGTAACTGGCAATGAAAAACTAAAAAGTAGGGAAATTCCCACAGTATATCGGCAAGTGGACATACAGTTGCATAATCTGACAAATACAAAAATGACTGTGCTTGTTTTGACTGACAGTGCATTCATTATTCAAGATATCAAAGAGCTCAACTACTTCAAAGACAAAAAACAGCGGGTGTACAATGGAAGCTGCCAACTAAACATGAAACTATAAAAGGGTGCACATACAGGAAAGAAAAAACCTTTCTTTCTTGCCAATTTAAGGGGGGCTGGGAGGGAAAGGATATTGTTCTGTGTTTTCTGAGCTTAATTTTATTTTTATCCAATCCCTTGATCTCAAGTCCCTCAAAGGATTCATTTGGGTGAGGTTCTGAAGGAAATGGAATGTACAGAATTCTGGATAAATTTTCAAGAATAAACTTAACCTTGAAAAGCTGGTGGCTTTGAAAGTCCTTTCAGGTGAACAAGCCTTGCAAACATACTGAACATTAACTTCTAGAGCGAGTCATCTCACACGACTGTGAAGATGATCTGACTTTCCAACGGGAAAAGGTTCAGAAACATAGAAGGATGGAGATTAGGTCAGTTAAAAGAACAGAGATTCATATTTACAAATAATAAATTAATTTTTCTAAAGTCCCAGATTCACATTCCTTAATGGACTAAGAACTCAAACCCTATACTTTTCAAAATAATTTATGTGTATAAAAATAAACCTACAGATTATTGGAAAAAAGATAAGATAAATTGAAAGGGAATCTTGTCATAGCATTATCCTGATAAAGAGATGATATTATCTCTCTAGTGAATAAAATTACAGTAGCAACAAATATTATTAGAACAGTCCTTTTTAACAGATTTTTCACCCTTCTCCAAAATTTCATTTAAAACAATTTTTATAATCAAAAGGATACTACACTATATGATCCCCTCCCCCCAAAAAATCCAACTTTGGCAATGATCATAGAATCACAGAATGGTTAGGATTGGAAAGGACCTTAAGATCGTCTAGTCCCAACTCCACTGCTATGGGCAGGAATGCCTCACGTTAGACCACGTCGCCCAAAACTCTGTCCAGCCTGGCCTTGAACACTGCCACAGATGGAGCACTTACCACTCCTTTGGGCAACCTGTTCCAGTGCCTCACCACCCTCACAGTTTTCATTCTTTTAACAAAATCATAATACATTTAATAAAAGAGAAATAAAGTAAATATTATTCAACTACATATTTTTTGTTGTTTCTAAGTATGTTTTCACATTGAATTCTGTTCAGAATTAAAAAAAAGTATGGTACGTTTTTCTGACATCTCTCTAAATGAATAATTTATGCATTATGCAAAGAAAAAGAGAAGATAGTAAAATTTCAGTAAAATAGTCTTATAGTAAAATTATTGCAAGGTTTTCTTGACACGTATTTGTGCCTTCTATATTTATTATTGGAAATTCTGTCCACATGAAGAACAAACACAGCAAGTTATTAAAATAAAAACCAAAACAAAACCAACAACAAAATACAAAGCCATAGAATCATAGAACCATAGAACAGTTAGGGTTGGAAAGGACCTTCTGATCATCCAGCTCCAACCCCCTTGACATGGGCAAGGACACCTCACTCTAAACCATGTCGCCCAAGGCTCTGTCCAACATGGCTTTGAACACTGACAGGGATGGAGTATTTGCTGAGGATGCACTCAATCCCACTGTTCGTGTCATAGACAAAGGCTATCTATCTATGCCTTTCTGCTTTACTAGATGTTATCCTTGAAGCAGAATTGGAATGGTAAGGGAATGCCTTCTTAAGATAATGTTGCAGTTAAGCAATACTAACCTTCAATTTTCACCCACCTAGGCAGTGGAATGCTGTTGTATTTTATCTCCTTAGTATTTCCCAGTGTAAAAAAAAAAAACCAAAAAAAAACAAACCAAACCCCTTGATTTTATTATTTCTTTAATTCTTGGATTATATATATATATTTTTTATAATATTTTGCAGTTGTCCAACTCTGAGTTTCCTTACCTTCCATTTGGAAGTCTCTGCTTGAGCTAGCACAGTAACCGGGAAGATTAATGCGAACGAGTATGTCTTCCTGAAGTAGGCAAACTATTTGCTTTTGCCATTTTCCACCTACAATTTAATTTATATTTAATGAAATAAAAAACTGTAATTACAGGCAACCAGATTTATTTTTTTTTTTATGATTAAGCTTCATTCTTCAATTACTGTGTGAGGTAAATTGACTCTCTTTTCAAATGAATGAAGAAACCTTGCCCTACATTGCAGTCCTCTATCTAATGGAGAAGGAACAATAGAAGGGAAAGGAGAATGCTGATGTTCTCAGAGGTGAGTGGCTTTTCCAGGTTCTTCTCTCTTTCTACCCCCATTTTCAACCTTAATCTCAGGTGCCAGAAGAGAAGGTGAAAGCTAGAAGATAGTTTTTCAACAAGACAGTAGAATCCTGGCAAACTTCAAGAATATTCAGTTCAGAGATAGATTAGGTCTGGAAATGATCCAGAGTCTATTTCAACTACTTTGTTCAGTTCTACTCTTCATGTGGTGCTTTCTCTGTCTTCACCAGATATGTTTTGAAAATCTCTACTGCCTCCTTGCATGCAGATGTTTGTAAGGTAAATACTTGCTCAAACAGTAAACTTTCTTATCTTGATCTTCAAGTCCTTTCTTAGCTTAAATGTAAACAAGCTGTCTACTAATTTCATGGGTAGGATTTATACTTGTAATAAAAAGAAAGCTATTTAAAAATGGAAGAATAATGAATGTCGGAAACAAAAATATTAATGCCCAAAATAATTACAGTTACTTTTAATTAGGAAGGAGGACAATGATATTTTGACTGCTTAGTGCATACTAGATAGTATATTCAAAACAAAAATTTATCAAAATTTTTACTAAATGAAAGCATTAGCAAAATTTCCCACCAAATATATCTATTAGTTATAAGCAGAGAGGATCATTCACATCACTGCAGTTAGTGCAATACTTTTTCCCTGATAATACATAAACCTAACTGTAGAAGATGATTGTGAGCTTGATTCTGGAAACTGATGATTTTATATTCAGTGCTCTTGTCAAACCTGTCAGCCATGTGGCCACACACAACTGTATTAACACATATCTGTATTAAGAGCATAGAATATAACAGCCTTTTATTTTTTATATAACAAATAATTTAGTAATAGAATACAAGTGTTTTCAAGTGGTGAAGCCTTTCTTAACACTCAAGGTATCTTCACCAAACAACACATATGTCAGTAGACTTAATGTCAGTCTTTGGCATGGTGGGTATGAATCCAATGAACCAAGACGCATCACAAAGGAAAATGATAACGGGATTCTACTTCAACCTCAACATTACAGAACCAATTCAAAATATATCAAAAATATTCAGGATCCTTTCATGAATGATGCCTGTGGATACCTGATCCATGATATTGGTTTGAAAAGGAAGTGAATGGCAGACACTGTAATCACATTCTTGTTTTAACAGCCTGACCCTATACCTTTTTTCAAGACTAAATCCATAGCATATACAAACACCTATTATTTCACATTTTTTTCTTGCAATATAACAACTTGTGTAGAATAGCTGATCTTCAACCAGTAACTAGGTTTCCTCTTTACTAAATGGATGCCTCGGACAGCTTGGGATTTTCACAGGCATCTATCCTCTCTGATGAACTACTTAAAACATAGATACTTGATCTAAGAAGGAAAAGATCATCTTTCCTTCTCTCTGAGAGCCGGATTATTAAATTGCAGGCACGATGAAACCTAAATGAGATTCCAGACATCTTCATATTCTAACTGTTCTGAATTTAGAGAGGATGCAGACTTCAAAGCTCCACAGGGATACCTTTGGAGTATGGAAAAATACACTGTTCCTTCAGTTGTTTTAGAATTCCCAGGAAACTGGGAACAAACACAGCACCCTGTCTTGAAATCCTTCGCACATGAGCAGAAATAGTTGAAAGCAATGAGATCATTCACCTGTCGTCCTAAGAGACCAACTGGTCCTGAATTAGAACAAAGAAAATGCTGCATTTAAGACAGATGTTCTCTTCAATATGTTTTCACTAACAGGATAACATTGTTTCCCTTATGTAAGAGATATGTGAAAATAAATCAATGTGTTTCTTCATATAAGAGCAATCGGTTTGTTTGTTTATTTGCATGGTTTTGGTTTTGTCAGGCTTGCAAATCTCACTCCAGTGTTTTGGACCATAAGCAGCTTTTGTCAATTTAAACTATTCTTAACATCTGTTCCCCTACCCATGGGTTGATGTTCAAATAGAATTTACAGAGAAAGCTGAAAAAGAGGGAGATATTTTGGTTGCTTATTGATAGCTCTAATGAGATGGCTGCTCTCAGAATGGGCTTTATGCATTTGTGATTCTTAATATGTAAAGCACGTTTTAAAGGATGACTCAGCATAAACAACCTATATTTTGATAGAGAAAAAGTAGTCTCGGTTTTGAAGGTAAGTTTTGAGAATAGCGTAAGATATATTTTTTTCAAACAGACTTGGTAGCAATAGTTAGGCAGGGGTATTGAGGGGTGTTTTGTTTGGTTGGGGTTTTTGTTTATTTTACTAGAGTTCTCTATCCTTAGGGGGAAAACCATGCACAGACAAAGACTTACTACAGCAGACGTTATCATTTCCAAATCGAATAGAAACAGTTTGCTCAGACACAGAATTCAGAGTTAAAAAAAAGCACTGACATTCTGTTGATAGAGTTTTTAATAAACAAACAAACAAACATTGCTTTTTTGATAACCCTCTTTCTGTACAGTAGTATTTCACTGCAGAGGCAGAGCTCTTTACAAGCTTAGTGCTGTGAATGAAAACAGATGACAGTCAGATTAAAGGCTTCAAAGGAAATCTTCCATTTTCTGTCAAGATAAAATCTGGTGAGTTGTCTTTTTTTTATTTACAGTTCCATGTCCTCATTTAAGGCATTCATATTAATCTGGACATATGATTAGAAATGCTGAAGAATTGAAATAATTGCTGCTTCTCAAACTTCAGCATAACTCTAAATGATATGTACCTGTAATGTCTTAAGCCCAGCTGGTAACTCAGTACCAAGCACCCACTCATTGACTTCCTCCCTTTCCCTTCCTCTGGGCAGGACTGGGAGGAGAATTGAAAGAAAGTAAATCCATGGGTTGAGACAAGCACAGTCCAATAACTAAACTATAATACAAAACTACTACTGCTGCTACCATTAATAATGATATGGGAAATAACAAGAGGGGAGAATATAAAACCAAAAAGGGAAGGAAAAAAAATAAAACCAATAAACACAGATGATGCACTGTAAAATTGCCCACCATGCAATACCCAGTCCAACCCTATCAGCAATCTGCTGCAATCTGGGTCTTCCAGGCAACTCCCTCCAATATATATACTAGGCATGATGTCCTGTTTTATGGAACACCCCTTTGGCTAGTTGGGGTCAGGTGTCCTGTCTCTGCTTTCTCCAGGCTTCCCGTGCCCCTCCTCCCTGGCAGAGCATGAAAGACTGAAAAGTCCTTGGTCAGAGTAAGCAATATGTAGAAGCAACTAAAACATCAGTGTGTTATCAGCACTATTCTCAGACTGAAGCTGAAACACAGCAGTGCACTAACTACTAAGAAGGAGAATAATAACTGTTACAGCTGAACCCAGGACAGTACCCTGGAAGATATTCTTAATGCTGCAGAACAACACAGAATTAAGTCTGCTGAAATAACTTTTTTCCATGAAGTAGTTTGTTGTTTTGGTTTAGTTTTCAGAAAGTTCTACACACAGCACATGACAAATATGTCCAAGGATTCAGCTGTTAAAAACAGCCCTAAAACCTTACCTTTGTACACTATCTCTCCCTTTGACTTCTATAAATGTTTTCACAAATCCAGCTTGTCCACAAGTAACATTAGTTTTACACGGTTCATGTTTTTACCAAACACATACCCAATTTTCACTACAGCACTACCGGAAGTTTGACATACCTTCCTTTTGCACCTTTTTTTCCCATATGTTCCTATCTTTGTTGTTCTATTTATTCACAGGCAGGCTCAGATTCATACCATCCTTTACAATATGAGCAAAATTGACCAATATGCCTTGCTGATAATTCTCTGAGCACAAGAGCTACAAACTGTTACTTTTTCTCCAAGGAGACAATAGCTAATAGGATGCAGGAGGGGTTTCATGCCAAGATTTCTCAATTTCCATCCCAAACACTTCTTAGAAACTCTTTTAATATGTGGTCCCAGCAGGATCAAGATCCCATGATTATTGTTTAATAGGGATAATCTACTACTGCAGTATAAGACCCTAAAAAACTCCATAGGTAAACAAACAAAACCAATAGGGTGAGAGAAAATAAAAGTAAATACATAGCATGTTAAATAGCTTGCTGTCCTTACATCTTGCTCCTGTTGCTGCTGCAGGACCATGCAGAAACACACATATATGCTATACATGTATGCAACAGATTCAGTAATGGGAAAGCAGCTTCAGTTATGTAAAGAGTAAATTTTTTTAAAAAGAGCTAATTGAAGCATCTATTTCAATAAATACTCCTCCTATATTTGCTATTTCAACTTCTACATGTCTAGCGTAAAAAAAGGCCACCTTGTAAATGTTTAGAGAAATGTTGCTAACATTTAGGTGACATGAGAAGACTGGAGCTAGTACTTTGTATTAAGCGTATCTTGTCAGCCATTGGTAGCATATGGTATTATAAATATGTCAAATATGTTTACAAAAGATGTGAACAGGTGCTAATGCTTGTGTTCCAAATGTTGACAGGCCTTAACAAGATGTCCCCTGTTTATCAAACTGTGTCCCACAGACAAGGCAAGAAAAAGCCTATAAACTAGGGCAAATAAAGTTTTTCCAAGTGACCTAAATTTCTTCCCAAACTCTTCTGAAACTGGCTTTGTCTAATCTAATTTGTCATACATAGTACTCAGGGTTCCACAATGGGCATAAATTGTCAAAGAAATCTCCAGAGATTGTGATACTTTCCCATTTATAAGGCAAAAGTAGTATATATTTACTGCTAACATTGTAATTGCTAATATTATGCTGGATTCTAGAGGCCCTGTCAGAGGTGACAGTCACAAGGCACCTATTGTATGTTCATATACATAAAAGTCTGTCTGCAAAGTTCAAAATCTCAGACAGAAGCATAACAAAGGAACATAGTGAGCGCAGTACATAAGGAAATTATGAGACACCATTTGAAAAGAAAAAGCCATTCAGAACAGCTTTCCCAAGAACAGTGAGTTATTCTTTTTTATCATTTAACTGCTTTATCTTTAATACTGTAAATGCTTAAAATATCTATTGAACCAAAATGGACGTGACTTTCCACTAAGACTGGAAAGATTACTTGTCATTGCTCCATAGTATACCTAAGTTAAAGCAGGCTTGAGTTCCTTGCCAAGAAACGTGATATAACAGTCTTTGTTATGTCACTCTGGATAGGATATTGTCACATTTCTTTCTAAATTTGGATAGTAGTATTGTTGTCTGGAAATTGGTCATCTCAAATTTAAGCTATTACAAAACACTCAGAACATCTTAAAACTGCTCATTAACTGAAGCTTTCACAGTTTGTCAGCTACCATTGAAATCACAGCACCAGGAATACATGAAACTATATTCTAAACAACAAATGCCCTTACAGGTCTGTTTACCACATGGTCTGCTTCTCCCCATGCTATACTGATGCAACTCCTTTCAATGTAATAGAAAATATTTAGCTAATCCACTGCTTTCAATGAACATGTCTTCACTGAAATGCTAAAGTTTCAGTAAGTGTTCCTCAGCTGTCTCTACCAGATATCTGACCCAAATTTCATGGTGATATAGACTGCAATCATAAAATATTGCTTTAAAACTTAAGTTATAATTTAAGTAAACTGGCTAAAAGTTGTGCAATATTTGACAATCTGTAATCTGTTTCTCTTGTTTCAAAATGAGTTTCTGAATATCAAGACTATGGACTTTCTGGAAAGAATACAGAATGCTCAAACTTTAATTCAATTACACTTTCTTCACCTATTACCATACTACATAAAAATAGCCACAGCAAAGATGCCTTTCTTCAGTAATCTTCAGCTCTTGGTTACTGCTGCCATCTCCACTAGACACCAGCACTGACTGTGGAGACCAGGCAGAGACCAACATCAGTGGTGTGAGCTAAGTTCTGCTCTTCCTTTATCATCCATGACGACTTCACAGTACTGCCTGCAGCAACAGTTAAAAGGAGTATAATTCATAGAGCAATTATTTCACCCTGCCAATAAGAATCCAGGAAAAGCTGCTTAAACTTTCAGCCGGAGTTGTTTTAAGTTGGAAACTGGAAAATTTTACCCAGACCTGTGGAACTAAAAATACAGCAGGTTATGGTATTCTTTAGCATTAAAATTTTCAGATACTTTGCTAAGTACAAAATGCTTTATCATGATTATATCCATTTTTAAGCTAAGAGGAAATTTGGTATCATATATTTGTGGGAGATCATGAAGACATAGACTCATAGAGTCACAGAACAGTTAGGGTTGGAAAGGACCTTAAAATCATCAAGTTCCAACCCCCCTGCCATGGGCAGGGACGGCTTACGCCAAATCATTTCATTCAAGGCTCTGTTTAACCTGACCTTGAACATCACCAGGGATGGAGCATTCACAAATTCCCTGGGCAACCCATTCCACTGTCTCACTATCCTTACAGTAAAGAACTTCTTCCTTATATTCAATCTAGACTTCCCCTGTTTAAATTTTAACCCGTTACCTCTTGTCCTATCACTACAGTCCCTAATGAGTAGTCCATCCCCAGCATCCCTATAGCCCCCCTTCAGATACTGGAAGGCTGCAACGAG
>JBCJKH010051154.1:51487-61936 GCA_039877255.1 Loriculus beryllinus
CCCTAAAGCTCACCCAGTTCCAACCCCATGCCATGGGCGGGGCACCTTCCAATAGAGCAGCTTCCTCCAAGCCCCATCCTAGTTTTGGGAACTGATGCCTGCAGAGCTGGAATTGACCTGTAGTCCTGCTTGAATCAGAGACATAGGACGATGGCTGGGTCAGAATGGAGCTGCTGCATATACCTGCTTTGGGTCTAGGAGAGGACTTTGGGATGGGTGAGAAGCATTCTGAGGAATGTGGTTTAGTCAATAGCAATTTTTTTCCCTAAAAAAACCCAATTCTCAAAGAAAGTGCTGGCCTTGGAAAAGGAGATAGAGTGCCATTTGCATCTTTCCTTCATCTTTCACTGGAAATCTGGCACTTAAAATGTATTTAGAATCCTTATTTTTTTCATTCTTATGCAAAAAACCCCTCTTTCCTATGTGAGTAATCCTGTGAAAGCCTTCAGAGGCTGGTTCAGCTGTTAGGTCTGAAAGTCTTCTGGGTGAGATAATATAAGCAACTGTTTGTGCCAAGTGCTTGTGCTTTCGTTCCCCCACCTCTGAGGAGTCAGACCAACCGAATTCGAACCTCCTTGATACTGTTTGCAGCTGAATAAGAAAACACTGATATCAGCCAAGTATGTGCCTTGGTTGCTCTTTTTGCTCATATTCAGAAAAGGCACCTAATAGTTCTCATGCGGAAGCAGAGCAGAAACAAACGGATTTCTTGCCAGATTTGCCTTGCTGTTGGATTCCACGTCCAAGAAGGTTTGACCTGCCTCTGCCTCTTGAGTACTCATTGCTAGTCCTGACTGTCTCTTTATTGAAGAGCCTTCACAGCCCATATCCATCCTGCCTATCACTCTTACTCAGTATTGACAAATCTATGCCCACTTCTGACAACCCACAACTAATTGATTCTCTACCAGTGAAGTTTTCCAGCAAACACTTTTGCAGTGTGTGGCCTTATGAATTCCCCATGGACTCAGGGAAAGATAGTGAATATATTCAAAAGTATGTATTTTTCGAGTGTTTAAACTATGCTTTCATCTCTTGCTTTCCCACTAAAAGCCTGTTGAAGTCTGAGAAGCAGTGACACGGTACCCATTGAGAATTCTTCATTGCTTTTAGGGATCTTTTTCCCTCCCTCTTTTCACCCTTGGTCACGTGCAGGTTGCCTCCATGCGTTGTTTCTGTTTATCACACATGGGCTGTGAGATCTGTGGGACTGGGACTGTCATTTCGTGCAGTCTCCAGAATATTGGTATCTTAATCTGTGCTCAGGACTCCCAGAATTGGTGGTAGTATAAGCATTAAACAATCTCTTCTGCGTGTGTGCAGGAAAATCCAGTAAACCCATCTGGATATAGCCCAACCCTGCTTTAATTCCTTGCCAGTGGCCCACACTGGCTGTGGTTGCTTGCTTTGAAAAGGCTCTGAGTGCTCCTCCTCCTGATCTTTAGCACACCCAGTCATTTAATGAGGGTATGGCTACCATGCTGAAAGGGTTAGATGCAAAGATGGATATCAGCACCTTTGTAGGTTATGAGATGATCTTGGTTTCTTCCTGTAGTCTCAGGGTAGAAAGCGGTTTTCTTTCCTAAAATTCCATTTATTCACTGTAGTAATTCAGGGCCTGACTTTCATAGCTTTTACCTTTCTATGACTGCAAGACTGCAGGGCTGGGCCAAATCACAGCATCGCCTGAGCTGTCAGTCATTTTAATAATTATTATTAACCCCCTGCTGGTGCTTTTCCACATGAAGGCAAGAGGCTCTTTGGCACTTTTCTTACCTCTCTTTAAAAGATGGAAGGCGGAATAACAAAGTTCTTAATTAGCTGAGCTGGTGTTGGAAAGCTCAGTGTCAGATTTCCAGGTCAGTGTTCGATGGAGGAATGATAGGGGGAAGCAATGCATCGACATTGATTACAGAGCAGTGATGAAGCAAGGTAAAATTGACATTTAATTCTTCCCAGCTAAAGTAATGTGACTGACAATACTTAAAGGGGAACAGTCTTATTTCTTGAATCAACAATGCAATGTAAAAACATCGGTCACAGCAGTCTTTGCTTAATTACTATCATCTAATTAGCCCCAAATCACTGTAGCACACTGATTAAAATGAAAGGTGCATGCCACTCTCTCTATTTTGGGTGTATCTGAGAAGGGCAAAGGATCTGAAATTAACTGGCACTTCCAATTGTTTCCTTCGAAGACCTTGCAAAGAGTCCTCAGCTCTTCTCTCTATTCTCCATTCCTTAGTCAAACAGAACAGTAATCCCAGATGAGTTCTTTTTCCCTGGATGCTGACCGAGGGCAGCTCGCTGGAAGCACTGAGAACCCCCTAGAGGGGTGCGGGAACACTGCAAAAAACCAAGCTGCTGCCTTTCCTGCTGTTAATAATGGGGAACAATTATCATTTTCCAGCACTAAACTTGTTTTGTTTTTAAATGCAGTGCATTTTTAAGCTCCTTTAAACTAGCAATTTAATGTTGCCTCACTTTAGCAACAGACCAACTGAGCCTCCTTCCTTCAAGTTGACAAAAGGCTTTTGATGATCATTTCCTATCCCTTTAGCTTTTTTCTCCCCTTGAGAGAAACAAAGGAAGTAACAAATAGAAATCCCCCAATAGCTTATTTTCTGCATGGGGTCTGATGTGTAGCTGATTACTCTGAGTATCTTCACATTGCAGAAAAGAGCGTTCAGGTGATAACGCTTGAAGTAGCAGTTTAATGCTCATTTTTGAGCTCTGATTGAGTTGAAATATTGCTAGTTGCACCAAGGTGACTAAAGCAGGAGATAAGATCCCAGAGAAGTAGCATCCTTTTATCAGTAGATGGTAGTATAACAACATGGAAGGAGTATAGCTGCTCTAAGGTTGTCCCAAGATCCAAGCTGTTAGACTTGAATCTTAAGTGAAAAACAAGACAAAGAGAGGCAGAGGATAAGTTTAGACTCCTGTTATGTTTTGCTTTTCACCAAGTAGTAGTTTACAGCAGAGGGAAATAATGTATGTTTTTATTCATGATTTATGCATGGTTTATCTACAGCAGTGTGAATAATTGATTATTTTTGTTCTCTGGCAGTGCAAAAAAACATTAAAATAAATATGTTTTTTTTTGAAGCAAAATAAAAAGTTCGGAAATCCAACAGTGAAAGAGAAGGAGCAGACCCTTTTGTGTCAAAATAAATGTTTTATTTTGCTTCAAAACAATTACTTTGTTCCATAAATGCTCTGCTTTTAAGGGTGGTTTGAATCATTTAACGTAAAGGAAATTGCCAGACAAAACAGTTGTAGTTCAGTTCTGGCTTGTACATATCAAAATAACGGGTTTTAAATGTTGTTTCCTTTCCTATCTCAAAGGCAACGAGTTTGGTGGGACAAGCTTCCCAGAAGATGGGTGCTGCCAAAACTGAATTGTCATGGGAATGTATCAGCCAAGGCAGTGGCCATCCAAGCTCTTGGTTCGGCCATGAATTTCCTGCTATGAAAATACAAATAAACCAGAATAAACCTGCAGAGGGGCCTCATCCCTGCATAGCCCACATTTGCAAAGCCTTTTATTTATATATTTTCTAATTAAAAGCAGGCTTTTCCCGTATGTGAGCTCAAGGATCCCAGGGGCAGGATTCACAATGTAAATGCACTTAGGCTAAAGAGATCTGTATTGATTTGTATCAGTAGAGGATCTGGCCCAGTAGGAGCAAACTCTGCTTTCCAATGTAGTATTGAATTTCTGTGTGTTGAATTCTGTGCTTTGGAATTAAAATCAAGGATTTGATAGGAAAAAGAAGAGAAAAGGAGGGATTTGCAGGGATACCGGCATCCCCTGTTTTCACTCTTCGTGTCATCGTATTAGCAAAAGCACCGTGGTAGGGGTGATGTTGATGAAGATAAAGGGCTTTTTGGTTACAGCTGGTTTCTAATCCAAGCCTGACTCTATGTATTTGGTAATGGTTGACAAATGACAGCTTTTCCTTATGAAATTTTGAAGGGGAAAAGAATCTCTGAAGATTTCAGATTTGAAGCATATTGTGACTAGATCTGTAGCTCATTGAAGAGCGATGCTATTTTTCTTCACCAACATGTTTTCTCCCTCTCTCTCTTAAATTCTTTACTGCCAAAAATATATTAGACATATTATCTATTTTTAAGTCTACCCTAATAAATGCACCCATGAATTAGAGTCAATTCTATAATGTGATTTTATGAATGCATAGTAGAAGAAAACCATTAATAGCGTACCCACAAGAAGGAAGGGTTTATCATCAGAAGCCTGAGGTGTAAGTTCCAGTGCTGTTTTATTGTAACCTTATGTGCTTTTGCAACTTAAAGCAAGATTAGGATCTTTTGTGGGTGAAGTATCATCTGGGATCAGAGGTCACAGAAGAAGAGCCAGAAAAGGCTGTTTCCTCTGCACATGGTGGGTCTGGGCAGCCACCTTGGTCCATGCTGGGTGCCCTTGGCTGCAGGCAGAGGGAATGTGACCCTCTGTAGAGTGCTGAGAATTTGTCCTTGTATGAAAACCACCCTATTGTGAAGCTCATGCGGTGGGGGCTGTAAGTTCAGAGCATGTGGAAGCCCTTCCCGTAGTGCTCAGGGCTGAGGATGCTATGGTCAAAAGACCAGTGAGATCTTGGTGCTTCTCCAGTGAGGGGATGACTCTTTATGGTGAACCTGAACTTCCAGCAACAGGGGTGTGCCTTCAGAGCCAGGACCATTATCACAGACTGGCTTACAGTGGGATTTTGCTTTGCCTTGTATTGGGGAACATACCTCTGCAACATGGCAAATTCTGCTGTTGGAAACTGCTATAGGTAGGGAGGTAATGAGAAGTGGTTCTTCACCCTCAGTTACGTTAGGGGCTGAGGTCAGTGTGTGTGTATATGGGTAGGTGTGCATGTGTATATATATATAAAAGCTATTTGTGTGTTGTGCCTCTGAAAGTAGCTGTGGGAAAAGCTCTATACAAGCTTCTACTGCATTTATTTTGCTGAATCCTCCCTTATATTCTCGCTGCATCTGCCTTTCTGGGGGCTGTGCTGCGGGTTTGCTGCCAGACACGTGATGTGCTTGCAGGAGCTGTGGAGAGCCAGAGAGGGAGGCAGGGGAGGTCTCTCACCAGCAGCATTTTCCCCATGCCCAAGAGGACCTATGTTGTGTTTCATGTACGTGGCTGGCAGTGGCTCAGAGCCATGGGCCTGCCTGTGTGTGTTGCCAATAGACAAGTACTGCTCAGGAAGGGGTCTGGTAAACTGTGACTGAGCGAGCTTAGGCTGCACATGACAAAATCTGTTACCGTGCAGATATATTCAGAGCATGTGGAAAAGGAGAAGGACACATGAAGGCGTTTCAGAATTCCAGAGTGTATATAAAAGTCATTCCCTGGTATCTGTAGTGCTTTTACAGGGACACTCAGGCTGTGTAATACAGGAACAGTGCAAGTCATGCTGCAAAGGGATTCTGGCAGTGTCTCAAAATCTGTTACAGGAAAGCTTCTCTTTATCCATTTCCATCTAAACGCACAACACACAGGTCCAGGGTTTTGCTGCTTTATCTGAACAAGTGCTCTGGCATCTGTGAGGTTAATCATTGTCCCATTAAATTGTCTTCATGTGTTAAAAAAAATAGGGAAGTTTGCTTAAAACCTAGCATAACACATTGCCCATAGACAACCTGACCCAGCTTATTGTGACTGCCTACATGTAAATTTGTGTTACTGTGCGTGTTGAGAAATGATACCCAACCCTTCATCTGAGTAGAGGTATATGTTGTACTTAGAGGAGAAGCCCAGGAGGTGGATGAGGTTGATGGATGGAGAGATGAACCCTGTGCAAAAATAATGGTGCAACTGAAGAAAAAGACTTTAAGTGACTTTAATGAAGGTGAGACTGTTGCTACCATGCCTGTTTGTATCTAGAGCTAGAAGGCCAGCTACATGAACGTGGAGCATCTTGTGCTAATGGATTAAATCCAGCTTGGCAGGAACGTCGCTGTTCCCTTCCAAAGAGCAAACATGCATCTGTGTGTGCACATCTGGGACTGACACTAACACAATGGGTGTGTTGTGAAACCACAGTGTGATTGGAAGCGTGATGGCTACTTGCAGGGGCTCAGATGAAGGAGATGCAAATAATCTTGCTTCCCATTCATCAGAACCTTCAGATAACACAGTTGGCTAAACCAGTGCAATTCTGTTGGCTCAGTCTTAGTTCAGTAAAAACAACTGTTCAGTCTCATGAAAGATGAACTCTTCCCTGAGGAACTGGAAGAAAGGTGTGAGTGTGCCCCTGGATATGCCAGCCAGGAGAGGGCCCAAGCTTTGTGGCTGAGGCTGGAGAAGGTGTTTTGTGATGGCACACAAGGGCTTGCTCACCTCCAGGGAAGCTGGCCTTAGTCAAGGTGCCAGAGCATGAGCAGGGCAGCAGCGCTGTGCTGCAAATATACACAAAGCCAGTTCCCAGCAGGGGATGGATAGTTACAAAGGGCCTTCTGAGGCTTAATGTCTGTCTAGGCTTCTCTGCTCAGAGCAGGTTGAGAACAGTGGGGTCTCCTCAGCAGGTGGGCTCTCTGCTTAGATATTTAAGTCTTAAAGCCAGCTTGCTGGTTAATTTAACAGACATTTCTGTTGGAGTGCTCTGGAGACAGGTGAGCAGAAGTGCAGGCTTTTACAGCAGCCAGGTCAGGTACAGTCAAAAAGGACACTGTAAAGGAGAGACATATGAACCCTCTGAATTGTGTGCGGAGGAAGAGGAGATTGCCCTGTTTACAGCACTCTCACCTCAGGTCAAATATTACTCAACAAAAATGACAGAAGAAAACACACCAGGAAGAAGGAAGCCAGGAGTAACTGGTAGCTTTTGTTGAGCTGGATACTTTTTGTCCTTGTTGGAGTAGAGAAGTCTGTGTTAGGAGGCCCTGGGAAAAGGCAGTTCCCAGGCCTGATGAGGTGGGATCCAGCTCTGGCAGCACATTTTCCAAGGGAGCTCCTGGTTTTTATTTGTGCAGCTGTAGACCAGAGCTCTTGCAGCCATACGGCTCTTCGTGCAGACAGAGAGAATGCTGAAACTCAATAGGAGTTTCCATTTCTTTCACTTCTGAGCTCGTTTCAGTAAGGAGTTTGCACAGCTCCTCTGTTGGACTCCCTGGACACAGTAATAAATAAAAAGAGATCACCCACGTGTATCCAAAGCCAAACTTTCATCTGCAAACTGCATCTTTGATACTGAGCTCATTATTCACTTATACAGAGCTTAGACAAAGCTGAGGAGCGGTTCAAATGCAGGGCAAAATTCCTGTCATGCAGGTGGATGCTGAAAAACAGGACTGACTTGTGTGTATGCTGTGTTCAATAACAGAAAGTCTGGGATGAAAGCATTTCACAGGCTTTTCTGTCTCACTGAAGGCTTGATTGAGAACATAAAAGTCTATGTGTAGACAGAAGTTGTTTAACATCACTTTTAAATACAGTCAAGCTAGTAATTTTCTTTGTCATTTTTCCAGCTGTTTATGTGCAAGTCACCTCTGGAGAGCATTTTCTGTGCTCTCAAAATCAGGAGGTAATTTATATTGCTGAACTGGCTGTATTTAACTAAACATTTGTGTTTGCATCATAAAGGTTACACTCTTTTTGTGTCTTATAATGACTACAACAGAAAGCTCTGCCGTGCTTATGCAATATCTGATACTGGGTCTGACTAGCTACCAATCTTGAATCTTTGGTGATGGAGGTGGTATTATAGATAGACTCTGCTCAGAAACTGAAGCAACTATTATGTGAGTGCTGTTCATCAATAACCTGTAACTGATTGCATTAATAACAGGATCAAATATCACAACACATACCTTAATTCTCCTTCTCCCTGAAGTCATCGCCCCCCGCCCCCTTACCATGGCATTTCTTGACTCCAGGACAGGATTCTTCCATTTGGGGTGCGATTCCTCTTCTGGTGGACTTCTACAGCTTGAACAAGTCATGAGGACTCCTGTTGTAATCTTCTGAGAGAAAAAGGCATTTCTAAGTGTGATTAATCTCATCCAAAAATAGACGTTTAAAGGCACGAGATGAATTGCATTCTAAGAGTGCTTCTTTTGGTCTTGCCGACTACCTTAGATGTAGTATTCACAACGTCTAAATATAGATGTGATGAATTTGATCCTTGGTGTCATTCTGTTAGATCTGATGTAAAGACTGTTACAGTTGATGGAAATACTCCCATGTAGGTGTAGATACATACTGCATTGATGTTTTTTCCGATCCCTTACTGTGCATTTTAATTTGAGCCAATGCTGTCTCTTCTTTCAAGAGGTGGAGAGAAAACACAGTCAATTACACCATGAAAGCTATGAAGCTCTTTCAGTGATCCAAACTGACTGGGATGTTACATTTGAAACCATTCACCCATTCCATTAAAAAAATACTAGGGAGCATGCATCCCTATAAAATAATGATGGGCAGAATAAACTGTCTGAAAGTATTTCGCCTATTCCATACCGTTTAATCAAGAAGCAGTGAATGGAACTGGCCTAACATTTACAAAGGGAAAACTGACACAATGCATATTTGAACACCATAAGAAATAGCATCACCGGGGACAGAGAGTAAGTTTAGTTAATAATGAATGGCACATCCTATAAAATACCATTACACAGTGTTCAAGGCCCAAGAATGATGACATAATTATTAGGAGACTGGGAGATTAAGATATAATTTAAAAAAACATGACAGGGGAGGGTGTAATTGGGGAGACAAAATACACAGGAAGTTTGTAATTTACATGTCAAAATACCTTTTTCATGTTTTGATTGGATTGGACGCCGCCTTTCCACTTCATTTATCTTGGCTTCAATTAGAGGCAGGAGAAATGACATCTCATGTTCATATTCTTGACACACACTGCTCATAGACACTTTCTAATGCTAACAGACAGTGAGGGGAAAAGGGAAACTTGATTCTGCCTCCGTCATGGACTTCTTAGTTAACCCCTAATTTGTTTCTAAATGAGGCTGTCACTGTGGTTCAAATGAATATGCGCTTAGGAATCAGGGTGTATTTGGGTATTAGCTTGTAGGCAGGGCTTTGCATGTTGTGTGGCTGGTTGTACTCAAAAAGCTGCTTTGCTTTGGGGGGGGGAAGAAAGGCAAAAATAAAAGCTAAGAACATTTTACCTCCCAAAGAAGAACTTTCTTGTATGACTGGTGCAGACTTCTTTTATCAGAACAGCCATATTCACAGCGCATTTGTAATCACACCGAGCCATCTCCAAAGCAGAGGATGTGAGTTGTGATTTTCCCCTTTGGCAGAATTTCTGCTCTTTTTATTTTCTGTCTGTCTCTTTTATCTGGTGTCACCATGTGTTTCCCATTGAGCTCTGAAGTCTGCTTCCATTTGTTACAGGAACTGTGCTCTGTCTTACACCCATCCCCACCCAGACACATACACTAGAAATGTCAAAGGTGTGTTTGAGATAAAACCATGTGTTTCATCAGGGCTGGAGTATCTGCTCACCTGAAGGCATGCACTAAAGTCTTTTCTCTCTTGGTAACTATAATTACCCTTTTAATTCTTCCTGTGCTTCATCTCAAAATCTGAGGTACAGATTTTTCCAAAGGCTGTTGATTTTGGTTTCCTTTCTTTGTACAGTGTGCAATTTGAGGAGTGAAAAAAGTTTTCTCCTTTATAGGACTCATGACCTCTAAAACTAGGGGCCCTTTAAAGCATCCTGAAGTGTCCAGCTGCAACCAGAGGTACTCAAAATCATCAGTCACTTTTGAAAACATGGGAAGCAAGTTCCAGGCTTATCAGTAACTCTATTCATTGAATTTCCATATAAAGCAAAATTGCTCCTGGAAATGCTAATCAGGAAATATCAGAGAAATAGTAGTCCTTAAGAGAGCTCCTCTGAGAGGGGCTTTGACTCACCAGACAGAGAGAGAAATCAGAGCAGCTGTATGAGGCCTCTGCATATTCTGTGTGTCCTGCTGTCCCTCAGAAACCCAGAAGTGGTGTGAAGCTGGATGAAGTGGGCAGTGCTCCTGTTGCTAATGCTGATGTAGTTTTGATGTTTAAACCACCTGCAGCCATGCTGGGATCATTCACCATGAGGATCCCTCTAATACTGGCAGGAGCACACTGATTAAGTACAGCCAGGTCTGGGTGCCTCGAAAATGGCTTCAGCTGCAAAGTAAAGAAAAAATAAAATGCCTTTTAAAAAGGCTTTGAGAGAAATAACTGACTGAAGAAATACAGTTGGGGGCAGACCAATCATTCATGTACCCTGTGTCTCTTAGACTGCCCCCAAAGTTGTTGTCCAGGAGGGGTATGTGACTGTACTGCAACTCTTTCCCTTCATATGCCTCCACCATCTGTATATATTGGATTAAACATGTTAGAGGGTATGTTCCTGCCTACCCCTTTGATGGACCTGTAGTCCATGAATTTCTCTAATCCCTTTAAACTCTGCC
>JBCJKH010051156.1:5794-24172 GCA_039877255.1 Loriculus beryllinus
GCAGGTATTTCTACATGAAGTGTACTGTACTGTGTTCACCCTTCAATATCAGGCTGCTTGAAATACCCTTTTACAAAATCAGGGAAGGACAGCCCTCTCATTGAATTAAACGTACCATGAGCAAATTCTGCAATCATTGCCCTACGGAGGAAATACTGAAATACAAATGGAAGTAGGAGACTACTGCATGGCATAAAATAAATAGCTGGTGAGAACCAGTAGAAAAAAAAGTTGAACAGAGAAAGCCAGCAACTGCAGAACTGTGTTCTCAAATTCCATATGGAACATGACTGAAGCTCACTATCTGGGGCTGTGTCTCTTTTGAGTTTCAGGGAGTTGCCTGGACATTAGTATGGAACTTATGAGGTAATTTTGTATGATTCATTGCTTTGTACTGATTTTGGTTTACTATGTGTGTTTTTATTTATCAAGTACATGTAAATAGGGCACCAACATACAATTCCAAATAGCAACTTTATAATGTTATACTATGTATATCATTAGGCGAGGTTCTATACAGGATACATGCCATGACAAAAAATGCAGAAAAATGCTGTAAATTATGAAGTGGTGCATGATTGAACTCTTTCTGCTTTCATGTATATTTTATACTGCAAATCACAGCTTCTGGGCCTAATGCATACGTTGATAGTTTGTTTTGCAAACTGTCAGCCTTGCTGCATCTTAGCCATGTCTAAAACAATTTAGAGTGTAATATTTGAAACAATTATAGGTGATTATGGATTGATGCTTCACCGAAAGCTGATTTTATTTAAATTTCAGATTCTTATCCATGTTCTGCTAACATTTGTGTAAATGAGTGGCTGGTGAATTTTAAGCATTGTTAATAAGTTCAATAGTCAAACTCTACAAGGGATTGTAAACCTGTTCTGTTTTGTTAATTCCCTGACTTTCCTTTTTAAACTTCACTGACAAATTCAGTTCAATTAATTTCTGCCTTCTTGGGCCAATCCTTTCTGATTTAGATGTTCATTCTTTAAGTTGCTAAAATATCTTAGTTTTTGAATGGTAAAAATAAGAAGTACTGGAGAGAGATGATGAGTTGGGTGTGGTGGGTTTTTCTGTTTTGGTTTAGTTTTTTTCCCCCTGCTGCCTCCTTCCCCAGATTTTTTCCCAGGCTTCATGCTGGCTAGACCTTGGAGCTTCTAGGAGAACATAAAAAAGGAGTAATGGCTTTTGGAGTGAAGTTTAGGCAGTAAATGATTAGAAACCATAATAGCATTCTTGGCATCTGCTTGGCAATTTTGTATAATCAGATGCCTCCTTTTAGTTAGTGGTTTGTTAAATCACTGGTTTATAGATTTTTAAACATTTTGCTCTGACTGCATGCAGCTGTAAGGCTCTGTCTTGCTGTCCTGGAATTGAAATTGCTGAGCTGGAAGGCATACCTCCCCCCCGCTACTGTCTTTTAAAAGTTATGTTGGAAAGGGTGAAATTATGTTTGGGTTTCAGTGTAAGAACACTGAAACATTGAACAGTGGAGTTGTAACTTTATAATGTCTGACTGGGGAGTGCTCAGTCCCAATTTGCATGCTAATTTTTGACACTGCATGTACTTAACAATAATGTATCACTCTACAACAGAAAGTTCATCTGAGATTATCTGGGCTAAAATTCTGTACAGGATGCTATGTAGCAATGCCCTTTAACTAGGAAAGGTATGGTGAACAAATAACTAAACATAATGATCAAAGACTTTATGGAAGTAAGTACAGACAACTAAATGAATTGCTGATTATTTGCTTAAATTGTTGGACCACCTTTTTAATTCATATTGGACAAAATCTAAGATCTATGAACATGTTCACTACCTGTGTGATATTCTGTAATTGATAGTATAGTATAAGAGAATTATATTCAGCATTTCATATACCTATACTTTTCACTTTTTTAAAAATTTTTGAGTACTTTTTGATAGTTGCATCAAAATGTTGAGAGCCAATACCGTAGAAGAGAATACTGCTGTGTCAGGGTGTGTACACAAATATAAAGCGAGTAAATTGTTCCAGTCTTCCTTTCTTTGCAACAAACTACTGTTAGAGGAGTATCTGTTAGGACAAGAAATTATTTGCTCTCTGAAATACATTTTATTTATCGTGTTTATTATAGGGAATTGGGTCAGAATTTTGGTTTGCATTGTTAATAGAAAATATAATAACATAATTAATTTCTATCTATAGCATCTGTTCTGCAGTCTTCAAAACAGTCTGAGCTTTGAAATGGGAAAACTGCAGAATAAACATCATCAGTGACTACTGTAATATTCTGAGGGCACAGTTAGGCTAAAGCTTATGGGTGTTTCCCATGATCTGGACATAAGTCTTTTTCAGTGTATGATAATTTTATGTTAGCTACTTGTTGCTAGGAGAAAAGTAATACTTTTAGTATTTCCACAACAAATGCTACAGAAAGATTTCTCCATCTTTTAATGCCACTGATATAGTCATGATTGTGAAGAAAAGTACTGACTTACTAATGAGGTTGGACTCCAAACTGCTGCAAAGTCCCCGACTTTCCATTGGTGGTACTAAAGACTGGCAATAATTCCAGAAGGATTTAGTAGCTTGATTGTTTGTATTTTGTCTCCTAGTATATCTCTGATGTTTGTTGCTGGACTCTGCAGCATGTTTTATCCACATGTGGAGCTGTCCTAGGCAACAGAAGAGCCCTGCTTTTGAGTTAGTAATGAATCTGTAATGACTCTTTTTGTTGGACTTCAAATAGGTTGGTTTGTGATGCAGTCCTGCTGCAGTAGGACATGGCACCGAATGCATTAGCTGATTGTTAAGCTGCAGAGCCAAGACTGTGCCCATGGGTGCACGCTTAAGCATGGTGCTGTCATAAAATAAGTAGTATTTGTGGCTATAGTAAGTGTGTCTATAGATAAACTGATAATTTTGGTCACACTTCATTGACAACTGTAAGATGGTGTAAGTCTGTATCTGCAGCAGTTACGCTGTCTCCTGCTTGATGAGTGTTTCTAAAAGCAAGCTTTTTTGTTTACTGATACACAATAAAGTGCATTCACAGCATATGCGAAATGCTTTGTCTACCTATTATCTACCTACATTGAAAGCATATATACTGTAACCTTTCCTAAGCCTTCAAAAATATTTCTATTTTCACTCTTGTACATTTTACAAAATGTTATTATTTGGAGAAGTGCATGTGCTGAAATCCGTTCTATTGAACCATCCGTGAACAAGTGCAGTATGACCCACTTCTGCTGAATATCCACTCAGCTAATTATCTGTAAAAATTCATCTGCATACCCTGCTGTCCAAATTGCTAACATTCAAGAGAAGTAATTCACTGTAGAGAGAAGGAAGTGGTTTAGTAAATATTATTAGAGGACCAGTCACTTAAGAAGATCTTCAGGTACTTGATTCTTGAAGAAGTAACCTCTAACTTACAACAAGGAAATGAGTGTCCATACGAATGATATGCGGAAGAACTTTAAAACTGAAGAGTATATTGGTATGGATGAGAAAACAGGGAAAAGTGTTTGTTTTGTTTTGTTTTTCATTAGAAACCTAGAGGCTTCTGATAGCCTATGTTGGAGTATGGAGTTGGCAGCTGCTCTCTGAAGATGATTAGCATCACATAAGATAGCAGATTTCCATGAGCTTGGTACTAATACCTAGAATTTTAGATGCTTGCCTAAGTTTAATGCAAACTTAAGTGTGTTGCACTGGGCAAAGAAATTGTGTGAAATCTTTACTGTGTGAAATACTCAGCTGAGGCTCTCCCAGCTCATCTTTCAATATAATTTTCTGGTGATATTTCAGTAAATCTGCAGATATCAGAGCCTGGGAAAAGCAGTGCATAAAAAATGTTATGATTAAAAGATAAAAATTATTATGAGGAATTGTTTTCTATAGAAGTTAGGAAGAGTCTTATCACTGGATGTAGTAGGATTTATGAATTTTATTGAAATTCTTTTTCTAACTTCCAGTCTGGTAGAATCCAGGCAGAAGTGAAATGTTAACACATGAAGAAAATTCAGTGACTATTTCTTAAATCTTTAAATGTGTGTCAGGTGGTGTTCTACATGCATGGTACTCAAGTTTGCATGCTTGTTTCAACAGTCAGGATTTTGCAGAAAAGTATATGCAATGTGAGGCTTCAGTCTGTGGCCCCAAACGTGTACACACTGGAAATTTACAGACAAGAACAGTACAGAATTTTTCTCATGCAATAGATAAGCTTAAAATGTATTTTAAAGTCCAATAACTTTTTCCCTCTATTTCCTCTTGTGCTGGGGAGCAACAGCAATAACAGTATTTCTTTTCCTTTTTAAAATCAAGAACATTTTAAGAGGAAGCTATTACCCTTTTTTTTTTTACAGGCTAACACCTGCAAACAGGTGAGAAACTAAATCGTACATAATTAGTGGTCTGTTGCATGCTATTTGCTCTGCCAAGGGAAGGGCATAATTTTTCCATGTTCATCATACATGGAAGCCTACACCAAGACACTGGGTTAATAATTTTATGCTTTATTGTTTATTTTCTTTTTGAAATGTTTATTTTTTTATATGCAGCTTTCATTACATTGAAATCCTACCTTTGCTTATGAAATGTGATGAGCTAGCCCTTGTGACACTAGTTGGTGACAGAGAATTACAGAGGAATTGCTCGGGTCTCCTCTTTAATATCTTTTAGACAGGAAGGTACAATGTACTTTTAACATCTATGTTAATATTAGTCATGTATCTCTGAGTCTAATGTGTATAATCCAATTCACTTTTCACCCAGATTTTCCTTGACCTTTTCCCTTGCTCCTGTTTGTACAGCGTTCCCAAATCCAGATGATGGAATGCACTTTAGTTTCATCTACTTGGCATCTCAGATCATGAAAGTACTATTTCTTCCTCTGATTGCAGACAGGAAGAATGTGAAAAGAATAATCTGCCTATAGCTGAAACTTGTTGGCTAGGAACCGAAGTGGTATCACCTCACTTTGTAAGAAGGGGTGACATGACCAGGTCATCTGCCAGAGCACTATGGAAGCAGAAAGCTCTACTTCAGCTGTGCACTCTAGTCTGTTGACGAAGTAGTGTGCCATCCTTAGAGCTGCAAATACATACAAAATGTGATGTGATTTACTCAGCTAAAATTTCTTTTAAATTAATCGGAAATTTCATCTCAGCCGTCAATCTGGTCGTATTGTTAATACCGCAGTTCTAACTACATAAATAACATCTACAGGTGCTTTGTGCTACTCTGAAGCAACCTGTACAATTGTTACTAATTTCCTTGTTAATAAGAGAAGGCAAAGCAGAAGTAGGAAGGAATCACAGAATATTGCTTTGTGCTTTGTTCTCAATGAAATCATCCTCCAAATCACTGATGAAGGTGGAGGGTTTGTAACTTACACTAAAATTTAGTTTCCATGGGTTAGCTGAAAGTCTGTCTTATGGTACCAACAAATGACAGCTGATGTGTGTGGACTGTGTGACTGTCTTTCGCAGCCAAACATTCTCTCCTGTGATACGGAGATGCTGAGGAATGAGGCTTCATCTCCAGTGGCTGGGAGGCACAATGCTGAGTCTCACGTGTTGTAGCAGTTCTCTGTGGAATCATATATATATATGTATATATATATGACCTTCTACATCTGGGTCAAACAAGATCTCTGCTACAAGTGAGAGATGCCATAAACATGCCTTTAGTTTGATAATCTCTTTTTTCTGAAAGTTGAAGACTTGATGCGTCTTGAAACAAAGACACTTGAAACTTCTTCAAAGTTGAAAAACTGGTTTCAGACAGGTCTTCAGCAGGATGCATGCGTTTGATTGGGTTTGCTTAATTTCATTTCAAAAGGATCTTTTGCATGTATTCCTGTGAAAGTCTGTGTGTACATTCTACCTGCCTAGGTACCATTCTATCACATCAGATTCTGAACAACTCTTTAATTCGGAAATCTGCACCTTTTTGCATACTACACTTAGTTTCCTGCAGCTTTGTCCACAGTGCAAATCTCTTGTGAGCAGATAGTTCTGAGACCCTCTAATTCCTTAGATGAAAAAAGAATTATTTTCCTTTTAGTTTTACTCACAAAAAATAATTTCCTCTCCAATGATATTAAAATGCACACTAAAGAACATTGAAGAAGAAACAGAACAAAGCATATCTTTTCGTTCTTGCCCCTCCTATGCATGCACACATAAAAACATGCATTTTTACCTAATTCAAAGCCCTCAATTACACTTTGTGGTGTTCTCACACAAGAAAGTAGCAATATCAATGCCTCAGCTTGTGTCATAAATGAAAGATTAGGGTGGGTTTTTTTTTTTTCTTAAATCCTGTTGCAGAAGCAAAAGTTGTGTGTCGAGGAATGCATACCCACAAAATCACTATTTAGGGGCTACTTCATAGCCATCCATGCCTTTGCACCCTAAAATTTGCTCCTTTCGGTTTATGCAGAGGCACAAATCTATGTAAGCATTGCAGTATATTTCTAAGGGTGTGATTCACCTACTCATGAACCCGGGAAAACTGCAGAAAGCTTTCAGTGAAAGGTGCAGCATTATAAATATTTTAAACCTTTCTGTGAGCAGGGGAAAGTGTGACATATGTTTTACATTTCACTGCCTCCTCTGGTACCATTATTTTAGAACCTGTCGCCTTTTGTAGGCTCTGTGCTCATAGACAAATGCCATCACTTCAAAACCAATAGCTAAGCTGCCTCTTTTCTTGCTGTTTCTTTCAGTTCCAACTGACAGATAAAAATTTTTGCTGTTCCCCCTCCACACGCACTCCCTGTTCTAAGCGATCTGACCTGAAAAGACTGTAGCGAACAGCTGAGCTTGAAATACAAACATTCCCTTTGAAAGTTGTAACGTTCCTGCTTGTCTGGGGTTGCAGTGAAGTAAAAAAAAAGAAGAATCTCAGTGTTTGAGTGATGTGATTCATAGATAAAGCCATTATCTTGGAAAAGGGGGAGGTGTGTTTAGAGTCTGCTGAGTAGCAGGAAGAAAAAATTTTGTTTTCAAGGCAAAACAGCTGCTGTATTTTCTTTTCCTCTCTGTTTGGAAAGTTCTGCTTTCTGACGCATCACTGTCACCAACAAGGAAACAAGGTATGGTTATGAGGCGTATCTGAGATGGTTCTGAAGGCCAACAGTGGCCCAAGGACTTAAACCCAGACCTTCAGAATTCTACCTGTTTTCTCCCCACAAAGCATTACCTACTTTCTAGGATAAAAATGTATAATATAGCATGAAGCATATTGGGACAAATTTGAATAATTACAGTATGTTTGTTTGGATTTTTCTCTTTTTTTGATAGAGTATACTTTCAGTATCATGGTATTAGTTTGGGAATTCAGTGTGCAGTGGATGATATTTCAGATCCTGATGGCTTTGAACTGCCATATGAGAAACCTAGTTTGTCCAGACTCTTTCTAATTTTCAGATGATAGTTAATCTTAAATTGCAACTGCAAATAACTTACCACAGTTTTGTGAAACTTGGAGAGAAAAAAAAAAAAATGCACAATTTGTCCAATCTACCTTCATTCTCTCAGTTCATAAGAAATGTCATCAATTACATTTGTTAAAGATGTCTGAATAATTAAAACCAAGAGACTTAGCTCCCAAGCCCTTAAGATTGTCAGCTAAGGACATGTTCTCTTTAGATGCCATTGATACAGACAGATCATGTTCAGCTGTTTGTTCAGAACTCACCTATGTGTCTCCTAAAGTAAAGAGCAGAGATTGTGGAAATACCATTCTACAGAGAATTTAAGATCTGCTAGATAAGCATAAACCTGGAGCTGGTCAGGTAACAGTAAATCCTGCCCAGGGGTACCGGAATGAACTAAATGTTCTGAGGTTTGTAACAGCTCTGTTTTGATTTTGTGCCCTCTTTCCCCTCTCACGTCCCAACTCCTTCTTTCACTTTAGCACATGTTATTGAATTCTTTAAAGCTTGACTGTCTTTCTGAAAGAAATGCTGCTCAACTTCGATAACGGCATAGAAAATACTGGGTGACAGCTATAACTTGTATGATGTGGGAGGGCAGCATAGCTAACTGAAGCAGTCCTTTCTGGCCCCCAGAAGTAGTTTTTCACTAGCTGAAATTCACAGCACCTCCTGCTCCTCTGTGTGCACCTAAACTTTTGAGAGATGAAAAAATATAAGGCATCAAATGTGTCTAAGAATGTGTTTTATTCATTCTGAATAATTTTGTTTCCTTTAGAATTCTGTGGTTTTTTCTTGACTTTCAGTGAAATCAGAACTTCAAAGGGTTGTCTGCCCCTGAGCGTCAGAATAACAGTCAGATAAGTGATATGCCAAATGGAAGTATACCACTAGCATTTCTTTGTGCATGGCAATAACATAGGGAAAAAAACCAGTATTTTTTAAAGCCTTTCAAGATTAAACTGTCTGTTACTAATAAGATGCATAACAGATGATGTAATTGTGGTTAGTGCTCTATGAGCGCACACAGACCTCTTGCCTTCACACTTCTTGCAGTCTTTGTTCCTGTGTTTGTCACATTTTAACTGATACAGGTAGGAACCCAGGCCTGACTTAGAGGCAGATTGACCAAAAGATACCGAGGTATGGTGCTGCTCCAACTGTACTTTGGTAAAAGAGCAAGGAGACTGTACAACCAATACAGAACTCAGTGGAATCATTTAAGAAGATTTTCTTTCTTTCACATGTGATCTTGTTCTTGAACAAGATCAATAGCTGACAACTATGTGTCAACAGTTAATAGTAATTTATTTTAAATCATGAAAGAGGTATGCACGAAGTGTGGTTAACAGCTTAACTGTTGCTATTGACTTTTATAAAAAAGTCCTTTCTTGGAGCTGAAGTTCTCTGTGCTGTTCAGCAAGCTAACTAGAAACAGAAAATGCACAAATGTAAAGGATTGCCAGGAATCCATACAGATTTCCAGATAAAATTATAATAAAAAATTCATAAAGATGCTTTATTGAAATATTACGCTGTAGCAGATTTTTCCCTAGTTGGTAGCTATCGACTTGCATGTTTTAGACCCTGATGTATCGAGAAAACAAAGGCTGAAAAGGAGATGTAGTCTTGGCTCTGATAGAAATCTCAACAAGACCCTTATTCCTCTTCTTTTCCCCCACTTCTACCAATTAATTAACAACGATATTTGTGGACAGTTGCTTCCACTCTTTGGAGGTATTGGGTGAACTGAAACAATGTAGCCTTAAACGGTATTCCTGTCGGAGGCTGCCACAGGAAGAGAAGACTACTGAAATGAAAAGGTGTTGAATCTGACCAAAGAATCAGCCTGAAATGACAGAATCTCAAAGGGAAAGTTGCAGAAAGAATTGATCGTGTCCAGACTTAGAGACCAGGGACATCCTCTGGCATTTTACAGAGAAATGTGTCTAGGCCCTGTGAATACTTCATCCAATTGAGCCTATGTTCAAATCTGACTTCAGGGTGTTTGTAGATTTTGCTTGAACATATTTAGGAAAAATGTAGAACCATGAATTCTCATCTGATTCATTTAACAATGCCAATGCTTTGGTTGAGCAGTTTCTGCAATTTCATTTAAAATTTGATGTATTACCAGAGAGGTGAAGTGTGTGATTTGTTGTTTTAAAAAAGTCAGAGGGAAAAGTTGTCTGTAATGTACCCTGGTATGAGAACAACAGATGATATTTCTTGAAATGCCAAAGTGAATTAGGTGTCTTTCTCCTCTGTTACCTAACTTAGAGGATCTGATTGCACTTTTTTTGAAGTTAATATTTATGACCATTGAGCCCACAGATAGGCACAATCCAGTGAAACTCAGTGAAATCCCTGTCCCACTCATATTAAAAGACTGTCAATTTCAGTAGAACAGGCTTTCACTTTGTCCTGGGTTCAGCAGTAGCGGTCATTTTTCTGCTTCTTAGTAGCTGGTGCAGTGCTGTGGTTTTGACTTTCAGCCTGGGAACAGCGCTGATAATACCAATGCTTTTAGTTGCTGCTCAGTAATGATTACTATGACCAAGGACTTTGTGATTCTCATGCTCTGCCAGGGAGGAGGGGAGGCCAGGAGGAAGCAGAGACAGGACACCTGACCCAAACTGACCAAAGAGGTATTCCATATCACAGCACGTCATGCCCAGGAGGTAACTGAGAGTTATCCGGAAGGACACACACTTCCTGGTTGGGCTCGTTTTTGGCAGATGGTATTGTACTTTCCTCCCTTGTTATTTTCTTATCATTATTATTATTGGTGGCAGCAGCAGTGATTTGTGTTATACCTTAGTTACTGAACTGTTCTTATCTCAACCCGTAGGAGTTACATTCTTTCAATTCTCCTCCCCATCCCTCCGGGAGCGGGAAGGAGGAGGGGGGAAAGAAAGAGAGAGTGGGTAGGGAGTAGGAACCGGGTTTAAACCACAACACAGGGCCACCCTACTGGAAGTGCTTTACCTGTGCACAGCATTTCCTTGTGGTTTCTTTCTGCCCCCTTTCCGTTTCTCTGTAAGAGATTCAGTAATAACAAGATAAAATCATAAACGAACAAGTCTGGTAAAGACAGGGACTACAGATGTTCTTTTCTGGTTAAAGATATCAGTATACTTGATGTGAATGTAGAGAATGGTTAATTTTATTTCTCTGGAAAAATACTGTAATTTTCCCCTTCATTTAAGGAGAAGTCTTTAAAACCTAACGATTATATCATTGACAGAAATCTTGGACAGTAGCAGACAGAGGGTCTGGCTAAGGCCACAATGCTGATTACTAGAAAGCAGCACATACTTTACACACTGCTGAAGTGTGTGATAGACATGCCATAACACATTTCAGTGGAGCCTACCTTTTTTCAAACATGGTGCTCCTTGGAGATGCTAGCTTTCTCTACTGATCTCTGTGCTTCCAGTCATTTCGAGACCTTACCAAGCCCATAGCTTAATTAATCTGAAGAAAAAAAAAAGCACCAACCCAAAAACAACAACGGCAACAACACCACAACAACAGCAACAACAAAAACCCACCGCACAACCAAAAAACCTCTTTCTTCCCCATTCCTTTTCTGTGCAACCCTGTGCAGAACACTTGAGAAGAGAGCTTAAACCCTGCCTCTCCATTGCCTTCATTTTCACCTGGTAGTTGGCTGGGAGCAACTACCCTGCTCCAGGTGGGCTGGCAAAGCTGGCTCAAGATTTTGAGTACCTGGCTCTGTCACTACATTCCCTTCTGCTCTGCTGGTGCCACCCTGACACCCCTGCAGAGGCTGATCACACAAATGCTGGCCACCAGGTCAGCCCTGCAACCATGCTGCTGCACTTTCTAATTAATATCTTCCTTCCTGTGTGAGAACAGGCATCATCATTCCATTTGACTTTATTCTGTAATATATATTTCTAGTGATTCAGGAGACTAACCCACGCTATTACACTACCTCAGCAAAGACTGGTTTTCCTCCCATTGAGGTCAATAGCAAAATTCATGTAATAAGAGAAACTGACTGCAGATGAACATTAACCATACCCTTTCAACATTTTTCTCTGCCTAATGGAGTATATTAAAGCTTCTCTGCATAACTTCTGAATAATACTCTATGCAATTTCATTATTAAAGTTTCACTTAATTTAATTCTGCTTTGAGGTTTCTGGTTAAAAATAAAATATGATTAATGCTTACAAAAGAGAATGAGAAATCTGGGTGTTAAGAACTCTGATAATGGCTACAGTTTCTGGGTAAATTGCTTCAGTAATTTTCATAGTAAAACACATTAATGTTACCCTTGCTTATTGCATTTCCTTACCCTAACAGTCACTGCTCTTCCCTATGATTCTTTTCAAAATTAATTAGTGTGCCATTTGTGCCTTATATAACACACTGGAAAAAAAAAGATCCCAGTTTTCCGTGAAGGTCATTAGTGTCTGTACACAACTGAAAGAACACGAACACCCAGCTGTAGGTGTTTATCCTGCCTGCATCATGAATGAATTTCAATTTCAGAGCAGATTTACCAGAGCTCCCTCTGGCTGGCTGCTAAATCCAAGTTTTCAAGAGAAGAAAGCGCATAGGCTAGCAAGAGAAGAAGGCAGCTAGCAGAACAAAGGACAACTGTGATGTGCTCCATGTCCAGTTGGAAACAGGGTATCAGAATGACAAACATTTCATAACACTGTTAGCAGCTCTGTTCACAGTAGTGATTCTAAAACTTTACTAATACTGATTTGGATTAGATATTTGGATAAGAGCAGAACAAAACCTGAGATGGCATTTCCAAAAACATGAGTTTTATAAATTCACAATATTCTTGACCCATGCAGACTCACAGCCTGGCTTGCAAGTCAGTCAGTGGAAGCTTATTATGATAATCAGGGATTTCTTAGAGAAAGAAGTTTAATCAAATGGGGTAAAGAAAGCCAGAAACTGAAGCTTTCCTATGCTCTTCATTCCCCACTTTTTCATCGTATGGATTTAGCTGGAACTTTTTTCACATAAGATGCACATGCTTTCAGAATCTACCTACTTACTAACATACGGTAAAATATTATATAGTTATTAAGCACAGTAGATGTTGTGTGATAAAAGCAAACAAAAAAAATAATTTAACTGAAATGCCTTGGGTACATACCAAGTTAACCAGCCTATCATCTTCATTAATTATCGTTGTTACTATAGGAGATCCCTAATACTCTTCCTAGTGGTAGTACCTATGTAGGACTTGAACATAATGAAGTGATTTGGACTCCACAGACAGATGGGTCACCCTACAATTAAGGATGCAGATAAAAAACGCCGTTGGAAAATGTGATTAATTCACATTTGGCCAAGACATTAAAAACAACCATAGCATTAAGCTCTTATGGGTTTAAAAGAAGATCTTTTTAGATAAATAAAACTGCATGATGATAACTGCTTTTTAGAAATTGAAATTTATTCTACAGATGAACTCCAACAAAACTACTGAATTCCAAATGTTGGGGAAATTGGAATCTGCCTGCCAATTTAACTTCAGGGATAAATTTTAACTAAGCCTTATTAACTAGAGGGAATGTAACGAATGTGGTCCTTTTCCTAAGAATTATACCATACTAGCCACAACCTAGAAAATAATTGCTTTTGAGCATAAGTAGTTCTATTGAAATCAATAGAAATTCCCGTTAAAGTAAAATATTAACTTAAGCCTGTGTTTAGATGCTGTGAATAATTTGGTCCTTACTTTTTATTTGAAACCTATCTTGAAAGTAACAAGCCATAATGATCTAGAGAAGGAGATAAATTATGAAAAAAAGGAGTCAGCAAATTACTAATATTATTTGCTGCAGCTGCAGGTCAACAAATCAAATCTAAACTAGCTATTGCCGTCAGACAATAGAGAAATTCAGAGTAAGATCTTAGTCATGACTAGTGGAGCCAGGGGTACTATTACTGCAGTTTCCTAAATCTCTATAGCCTTCATTTATAGTCACACAACTTGGCATAAAAATTCTCATTTTATGGTCATGAATAAAAAAAATAAATATTACTGACTATAGAAGTATCAATATGATTCCCAAATATTGTGATGAAAGCAAACCCTCTAGATAAACAAACAGAACATGCATATGACTAAAGATTTGCTGCCCAGGCTACATCCACTCCATTTAAAGACTTGTCATCGTTTTTTGCAAATGCAGGCACCAAAACAGGCAAAACTCTCACATACACTGTGTCTACCTCTTGCCAAGTCAACACACAACTGAAAAATAAAAGCAAAGCATATCTTTCAACTGAAGTGATATGTTCCTTAAGATTTTTTTTTTTTTTTGCTCCAGAATAAGGAAGATACGATGGGAAAACAAGGATTTGAGGGCAGTTTTTACTGCTAATCATAAAGTGTTTTGTTCATGTTTAACAAATTGAAGTTTATTTTATTTAGAAATAATAAGGAAAGGAATGTTGTTTCTTGAGTATCAAACTGAACTATAACTTTTTATGCAGAAGCCAGACTTATAATTTGCAACTCTATCACTTTGAGTTTTACCAGTGCAAGACTGGGCTCTCAGTCTAAGCTATCCTACTAAAAGCCAAAGTATATGATGGAGATAATTACAAAATCTTATCAAATCCAAAAGGCAAGAAGGCTGTTGAGTAAGTGAACATAAATCATAGAGACACTACTGCAGCCAGCCACACGCAGAGTTTCCAAGATAAAGTCTCCTGAGCAGAGCAGGCTGTGAAATCAGCTACATACCACCTCCCTCAGCCTGAAACCTATGCTGCAAAGGATTGCAGAATCACATGCTGCCTGCTCAAGCATTTCTGAGAGTGGGAAGAAAGAATTGGAGCCAATGCCAATCCTTTTTTAAAAGAACACACATCTGGTAGGGAATGGAGACTGCTCTAGAGCTCTTTCTGTTAAACATAACTCCTTTACTATTTGTTTCTCTTATAAACAATAATTTTCCACCCAAGTTAGGAAGAATAGTTACATTCAGTAATTTAACTTTGCCCTAAATTTTTCTTTACACACACAAGATACTCCCTGGTTTTCACATCAGCCAGTGACTGCGCTGAAGCAATCTGAATGCATCAGTAAGAAGTACAATTGTAAACAGGGATTTACTGTACATGATGCATTTGATCAAGTCCTGAATGAAGGAAGAATATTAGCTCTGAAAAGTGGTCCTCAGCTGACATGCAAAATGGGTGCTGGACCCAAACCTTAGACAGACACGGATTTAGAAATGCCAAAGCATATATTAGTATATATGGTTATCTTTCAGCAATCGTCTCTAGTAACCACAGGAATACCTTTCATTAGTCTTCTTATCCTATTGCATAAATTGAACAGTGAAAGACAGAATACAGATCTGTCAGCAACTGATGTGCTCCAGCAGAATGTGAATCAGCCTCTGCCTCTCACATCAGCTTGCCTTTCTCCACTCAAGAGTGCAAACACCTCATCCACTGTCAGAAACATTTGTTCATCCTCTAATAAGGAAGGAGGCAACACATCTGTTCTCCAGTCCACACCTTTCCAATAGCTCAAGCTACTTATCCTTCTCTTCTAGTTAGGATCTGTAATGATAAAATACCACCCATTAGCTTCTGGGTTGCCCTGCTTGCAACGTTCTACTACTGAACTGCTTTGAAAACCATTATGACATATGGAGTTGAAAAAGTTGAAAAAACAAGGATTCTCCTTGAAAATAAACTTTTCTCTTGCTTTTGGGTTGCTACCAAGAAACCCGCAAACCTCCTGATACCAGACCTACCTTCTTTCTTTTCTTCCTTTATAATATTATTGCCTTTCTTTCAATTATAATGGCACCAAGAGACCCCAAATGCAATCAGTGACTCACTCTGCCAGTCTCTGGGAAGACATATGGTATGAGACAGTCCTTGCTCTGAAGAGCTTACAGTTTAAATAGGCAAGACAATTATGAGAGACATTAGCATTGTTATCACCATCTCCCAGGTGAGAAATTGAGTCACAAAGATGAAAAGCAGCATGCTTAAAATCACATGTCTACACCATACAGTTCAGTCCTCTTGGAGTTGACAAACATCCAAGTTGATAAATTTACACAGTGGAAGGAAATACTGATGTGCCAGTTTGGATCCAGAAGCCCTATAGACTGGAAATGCCCCATTTTGGCCAAGACAACAAGCTCTGAAAGGAAGCATTAAGCACACTTACAGTATAACCAAGTCAGATGTCCGCATCACACTTCCACCCAATCTGGGTGACTCAGAACACACTGCACAGGTGCCTAGAAAAAGTAAGTAGTGCAGAAATGGATATTATTCAAGACTTGATCAAATAGATTTCTTTTAAACCCACCTTCTATTCTTTTACAGTTTATCCCTGAAATGAGAACTGGACCTTCTTTACAGATTTGCCTTCTCAGCAATCCTGGTGTGCTGGACTCCAAGGCATGTTTTCATAGAAATAAAGATCTGAAAGGCAAGCCAAATGGTATGTTGTGCATCAGTTTGCTAATATCATTTTGGGAATCCTGTTTAAAATTAAGAATACTGTACATACTTGAAAAAATAATACAGGAAGCTAAATTGCAAGACTATTAATATATATTTTTAATTCCTCTGAGGAAAAATACATTTCTGAAATGAACTTATTTCAAAACTCTTATGTAGTTTATATATTTATATACAAGTAGTTTTATGGTTCATATAAAAATGATTTTTGAGGTTACACATGGTGGTTATACTGAACAAATAATATTCAGTGTTATTCATCGGTTCAGAGGCCACTGGATAGGGAATTAGGCTGTCCTGCTAGTCTCTATCACTTTTTTCTTTCATCTGATTAACAGCATATTAAATTTCGTTTATCAAGAAATTAATCAATGATCAAGAGCTTTGTAAAAGTCATATTTTCCCAAATCTAGTGAACAAATACATAACTTTCCATAATGCCTTCTTATGCATGACTATTTTTTCCTCCAATAACCTTGGGATGGTAATAATTTTGAGTAGTCTTTCCTTGTAATTTTGAAGCATAAATTCATTTTCATAAGATCACTAAGAGTTATGAAATAGATTGCTAACCAAAAATCACAATTAGCATGGGCTGCTGTGACAAAGCACTTATTGCATCTTTTCTATTATAGTCAATGTTTTTCATTTTTGGCTACAATATGTTATATTATCCCTTTCTTATTTTAAAAATGCTTAAAAATCTTATTTTAAAATGCTTAAAAATATTTAAAAATCTTATTTTTAAAAATGCACTGTAGAGTGTGCAGATGACTGCTGCTGGTATTACCAGATAAGTAGTTTGCAGGTACTACAGTAGTACTTGACATTTGATCTTGTCTCTGCTTTCACCATTTTGATGAGAAATACTGTATACCAACCTGGTTAAGATAATGCAATACTTCTAACTGTCTGCTTCTCAAACACATGTGCAAAGCTTTCACATATAAATAGTCTAGTGTATAAAGAAAGGTAACACACATCAAGTCTTCAAATGTAAAATAAAAGAAACTAATATTTCCTTGAAAGTTTAGCTTGCCTGAAGGAGCAAAACTAAAAACCAAAGGGCTAGAACAGATCTCCTGGATAAAGTTCATGCCACACCATAGCTGCTTCATAAAGTCACCCAAACCTATTGTAAAACTAATTCTTTTACTTACCACCCTTTTGTGTTACTACTTTTAGTAGCACCTCTTGATTGTATAAGATGAATGCCAATTTATTTTTTTTTTATTTTTTCAAATTAAAGTCATGCCATCTGTCATTCCTCATCTATGAAATCAGTCACTTGTTACTACAAATCAAAAGATTATCTCTGTGCAACAAAAAGACAGCTTTCCATATCAGTCAGTTACTTAAAAAAGTAGCTACATGTTAGCTTATGAATGAATCCTGATAAGTAGTCTGTGGGGAATCAAGAATGACACCCCATTCTCCAGATGGGAAGACTGAGAGGGGAAAAAAAAGATCTAATTTCTAATCCAAACATACTGAAATCAACCTAAAAGATCCATATTTTATTGTCTAACTTTTACAGCATCTACTGCTTTACAAGATCAGCAAACTTCACAGAACAGTTATCATCTCCAGAGTTCACTTATCGCATATATTCGATGGTCTACTAAAAGGTTATGTAGTAATGTATGAGAGAGTATAGGTGCTCTGAATGAATTAGATCAGCCTGAGAAGACTGTTCACACTAACCAGTTGTGATAAAGTCTTCCCTCAAATAAGAAGCTTTCACATGCCCTTTAATAATTTGCATATCTATCTAATATTTAAGGAGGTATATGATGGCCTCTAGTGGTGCATATCCGCATGAAAATGCTGAACTGCTGCTCTATTTCCTCCTAGTTTTAAAGATAGAGTGTAAGAAAAACATATACACCCCTGAACTGTATCATATGAATTAAAAGAACAGCAGAATATGGCACACAGCACGGAATGTGAATGTTTCATAGCTTTTTGCTTGCTAACAAACAAAAAATTTCTTCAGCCAACATTATTACATTAGAATAACTTAAAAACATTTCAAGTCTTCACCATTTCATCTTTCTCTCTCTCTCCCAGGCTTCTGATCACTCTACACAAGTTAAGCTTTAATCTGCTCGTACTGTCAGTCACTAATTCACTGGGGATATTGTGATACTGAACAAGATAAAATCCATCTATGATTTTCCATATAAAAGATGCTTACAGAGCAGATATTCTTTGGCTTTAATTAGTCCTTCATGTTAAAAAGACTTTCATCATTGCATTTGTGAAGTATTTTAAAGAGAAAGACAGCACTTGGTAAACAAACTCATAATAATGGAAACAGCAAAATAAATTTTACAGTATTAATTTTACCTTATTCTTATGAATGGCTTCTAATAACCCAGAGAACTGTAAGGTGGCTCACACAGCTGATGGGATTTGCTATCATACTATAGA